>PVLD010008952.1:0-80364 GCA_004027595.1 Dinomys branickii
CACACACACACACACACACACACACACACACACACACACACACGGAGAATAGTGTACAAAGAGGAACACAGAGAGATTAGGGTGAGATGAAGCGTCCCCTTAGTAGTTCTTTTCAACAGTAGAAACCAAACACACAAAAGACTGTTAGTACCACATTGGAAGCTCATAATGACGGATTTGGAGCAGAGTCCCCTGCGTAGCCTTAGAAGAACCAGCCCCACCACCATCTTGATTTCAGACTCCCAGCTTCAGAAACTGTGAGCCCATCCGCTTCTGTTACTCAGGCCGCCCAGCCTGGAACTTTGTTGCTTGCTTCAGCTCTGATTTGAAAGTCTGAGAGTCTAACAATTTAACACTTTTTTTTTTTTTTTTTGGTCTTTTTGAGACAGGGTCTCGCTATGCAGCTCAGGCTGGCCTTGAGCTCACTTTGTAGCCCAGGCTGGTCTCAAACTTGTAACAATCCTCCTGCCTCAGTCTCCCCAGCGCTGGGATTGCAGGCATGCACCACCACCCCTGGTTTTTAAAAATTTTTCCTTTTTCTTTTTAGTATCAGGTATTGAACTCAGGATCTCACACTTGCCAGGTAGGCACTGTGCCACTGAACTATATCCCTGACCAAAGGGTATCGAGTCCAGAGTAAGAACTACTGTCTGATTTTTTTTTTTTTTTTTTGAGACAGGGCCTTGCTATGTAGTTCGGGCCAGTCTTGAGCTCATTTTGCAGCCCAGGCTGGTCTTGAACTCCCAGTGATGCTTCTGCCACTATGCCCAGCTGTGAACACTTAATTGTGCTGTTGATTGTGTCATTCCTGGGAATGAGGCTGTAAGTTATTTGTGGGCTGGGATATGCCGCATGGGTTTTCCTTTGGCCAGGGAATTCTGGGCCTATTCAGTCAGTCAGGCAATAGGCCTTTACTCAGTTCCTACTCCTGGTCTGCCCTTTGACCTTGCCAGGCTTAAAGCAGATACTAACTAGTGGGGTGCAGGTGGCTTTGCCTGTGCACTCCCCTCAGAAGTCCCCCTCACAGTACCCATCCTCTGGCAGCAGGATCTATAGTCCAGGCTGGAGTAGCTGTGCCTCTGGACCAGCCCAGGGCAATGGAGTTCACGGAGAACAGAAGGCGCTAGCAGTGATCTTTTCCAACCAGAGAATGGTTTCTTGCCTTGGGCTGAGGTTAGGCCTCACGCAGCAGCTGTAGGGAGCTCAGGGTTTGGGGCCCAGGATGAGCCCTGATCTGGTAGGAGACCCAGGGTCCCCTGGAGCCCCTTCCTCTGCCAACCTCCCTCTCTCCTGGATGACGTTTTGTGACTTGTTTACTGTGAGTGGCACACTGGCAGAGGCCCTGCTGGCTGGGAAGGGCCCATGACTTGCCAGTGTCTCCACGGATATCACAGTCAGGCCAGTCCAGCCCGGCCCCTCCCAACCCGCCGCCCCGCCCCAAACCCACACATACATGCATGCACACACATGCGCGTGCAGTCATGTTAGCTGAGTGAGCACACTACAGCTGAGCCAGGCACAGGACGAGAAGAGTCCTGCCGCGGTGACGTGTCCCACAAGCACACACAGAGCCTCGCCCACGCTGCTTCAGCACCCGGCTCCTCTCTTCCCATCAGCCCTCTGACTGGACCATCCTCTACTCAGATTCTAGAGAGAAATCTGTCCCTCAGGCTCCTGCAACAGCTCCATGCCCCAGGGGTCTTCCCTACCATCTGTCTTTGTCTACAGAGGCAAAAGACTTGGGTTTGAACCTGACTCTGGCACTACTCCTGTACAGCCTTTGTCAAATTCCTTACAATCACCGAGCTGTGGATTCCTGAGCCATAAAAGGAGGACAGCTCCAATGCGACCCTGGCCATCAGGCTGTGGTGGGGTTTCAGCAAGATGATTTACATCACATGCTTGGAATAGTAAGGAGCATTAGCAAACGCACATGTCAAGTCTGCGGCTATGGTAGCGGTGACGAATATCCTGCTCTTGTACACAGCACGACGGCAGGCTTATCCTGCCACCAGGAGACACATTCCAATGTATTGCAGAGGGAGGAGACATGACATCAATTTCACCTGCTTCCTTGCGATTTTGCAGCCTCTGACTTTCTATTGAGGAATTTGCACAGATACAGTCAATTCATTCATTCTACAAATATGTACTGAGCACCGCTGAGGTGACGTGTTTCTGACAATCCCAAGAGCAGAGATAGGAGCCGCAGGATGGGGCTGAGGGACGGCTCCTGGCGGCCGCCCAGACTCATACCATCAAAGTGCCTGATGTGCCTCGCCAAGGTAGTGGCAGGTTCTTTCCCGCCTCTGTGTGTCGGGCCTGGTACAGCCCAGGGGTGCGGCAAGAGGGACCTGTTCCCGGGAACTTGGACCAGTGTGAGGGTTCTGTCCCAGTCTTACCTCTTTCAACTCTTGTAACTTTGGGTAAGTCACTCAGCCTTGTGGAGCCTCCATTTCCTCCTCTGCTAGGTGGGCATAGGGTTACTGGCTGAAACTTCACAGGGCTGCTGTCGGCTGACGTGTATGAAAGTGAGCCTTTTGACAACTGCATTTTCCTGTTCACTCATCCCTTATCCGTCCTCCCAAGCATCTAACATTATTTTTATATCTACTGTCTTTTAAGAACTATAAAGGAGCTGGGCATAGTGGCACACGCCTATAATCTCAGCACTCAGGAGGCTGAGGCAGGAGGATCATCATGAGTTTGAGGCCAGCCTGGACTACAAAGTGAGCTCAAGGCCAGTCTGGACTGAAGAGCAAGACCCTGTCTCAAAAAAGACACAAACAAAACAAAAAGAACTGTAAAGGAGCCAGGGGCACAGAGGAACCCAGACAGACACCGGGAATGCTGACCACCAGAGCTCAGCAGCGAAGAGACCGCAGGCGATGGTCGCAGCCAACATCAGGTGCCCTTGCTGGGTCCAGTGGGCTGGAGCCTCTGGAGGAGCTCTTGGGAGCGGCTGACACTTCCTCAGCCCAGCCCGGAAAACAAGCTGCCCCTCTGGTCTAGGCTAGAATAGCCCAACCTCAGGGCATGTGCCCAGGTATACCTGCCCCTTCTCAGACTCCAGCCAGCCCACCCAGCCTTTCCCACTGAACTCCTGACCCTCTGCTTCCTGTTTCCAGGCAGGAGATGGGCTCTAAAGAAAAGGGCTGGGAAATAGGAAGGAAATAGGCAGGAAATCCTGGCCACACCTGGCCTCTCCTTTCAGAAGGCAGTGCTCTCTCCAGAGCTCCTCTGCAGACTGCTGCTTAGTTCTCTTCGGACAGAACTGGAGCAAATGGCCGCTCCGAGCTTTGAGGAAGCCTGGGGGCAGGGAGCAGTGCTCTCACCATTTACTTCTATCAGGAGACAGCAAATGTCTGGAGAGCGACGCAGTCTCTGTTGCAACTACTCAATCCAGCCACATGCGACGCATTAATGCTTGCGGCTGGGCTTCAGTAAAGCTCAATTTCATAGAATCTTCAGGGGTCACAAAACATTATTCTTATTTTCCTCAATCATTTAAATGTTAAAAAACATTTTAGGGGCTGGGGATACAGCTCAGTTGCACGGCGCCAGCCTGGCAAGCACAGGAACGCCCCCCCCCCCAAAAAAACCTTTTAGCTCATGGACCATACAAAACCAGAGGGTGTGTGTGTGTGTGTGTGTGTGTGTGTGTGTGTGTGCACGCATGTGCACTTGGGGTGGGGAGCTGAGGGTCGCGGGGTATGGGGTCTATTACCTAGACGGTTAACAGAGGTCATCACTGTTAAATCCATACCATCCATTCTCAGTGTCCACGCGAACAACCCCTGCTCAGCTCCCTCAGGGCTCCCATAGTCTGAGGGAGATTCTGTCATGGTGTGTGCATTGCTGTCACGAAAGTGCACGCCGGGACACATGCTCACACATTACTGGGGCATTCCAACCGTCTCTCTTCTCTGAGTCTGAGATGGAGGACCGTAGGAGGGGCAGGGGACTCCCAAGTGTTGAAGATGCAGTGTCCTTAGGAAGTACTGCACCACTAGGGTAAGTATCCTAGTGTGGAGGGGGTGGGGGGATCCCCCTGGTCTGAAGCAGGATTTCCGTTTCCCCTGATCACTGGTGGATCAGCACGGGGGCTTTATACCAAAGGGAAAAGAAGCAGCAGCCCCCATCACTCCCTGGCTTCCTCCCCGTGCCCTTCCCTTCCTGCTCACCTCAGTGTGAAGGGGACTTGGGGGCGGATCAAGTGGTGAGGAAATAGGAAAGAATGCGAAAATTCTGGGATGTCATTCTTTTAGACATTAGAAAGTCTTGCTGGGAGTGTGGCTCGGTGATAGAGCACTTGCGAAACATGTACAAGGCCCTGGGTTCCCGTCCTCTCACCATGAGAGAGAGGGAGAGGAGGATGTTGTTGGCCAACCAAGTGGAAAACCTTACATCAAATTGTAGTAGACAGTGCCACATCCCAGTACACTTCAGTTTGTCAGTTGCCCAGGTAACAGTTCCTGTTCCGGTTCTGGTTCCTCCTGTCTCCTAGAAACGGCTGGTCACTGTGATGCATAGCTGGTCGCTATGATGCACATTGTATAAACCAGTCTCCAGCTGACAAGCCGTTCTGCCTCTGTGCTTCCTGCTGGCTTATCCCATATGAGCCTAAACCACCAGAGATCAGGCCCTGATATTCAAGAATGATCCCGATCAGTGCCCGTCAATGTAAATAATCCTGGGTGTCGTTTCAGTGTTTCTGCTTGCCATTGCAAAATGTTTGTAGCCACACAGAATGTATCATCTTACTGAATAAGAAGAGCTCAGATTGGGTGCTCCGCAGCTGGTTAAATCCAAGACCCAACAGCATCCCATTCAGCCATCTTTGAATGCTCCTCTGCCTTCTAGGTAAAGAATGTCTTCATGGTGAAAGAATGACTGCCATGGACCCAGCCTCAGACTCTCAGATCAGGACACAACAACGTCCAATAGAAAAGCAGGGCATCTTTTATGTGCCTCATTTTGAGAAGCAAAACCAAAATCAAATGAACAAACAACCAAATCCTCTTCCAGGACACACAC
Organism: Dinomys branickii; assembly: GCA_004027595.1. Lineage (NCBI taxonomy): Eukaryota > Metazoa > Chordata > Mammalia > Rodentia > Dinomyidae > Dinomys > Dinomys branickii. The sequence continues at coordinate 5,038 of PVLD010008952.1, forward strand.
TCCCAGCCTAGCTGACTCTTCCTCAAAACTCCTTGAGTAGGACGGCGTTGCATCCCACATGTACACCATCTCTGGCAAGAAATGCGAGATAACCCATCGAGTGGGCAGTGGAGGGGGCCTGGCAGAGGGAAGGTTACCCAACAGTCAGGAAAGAAGGGCCCAGCGGACTACCGCGTCCACACCTAGCTGACACATGGGAAATGTGCAGAAGAGTGAGTGCACGCTGTTGGCTTTGGGATTTGGATGACATGGTAGTGTAGAAAGAGATCACTGGGTTTTGAGTGAGTTGATGAACTGGCTTGATGAATTCAGCCAGTGAAGACTGGAGGACAGGGTCTCACACTGTTTTCTTCTTCTCTTTCTCCTCTTCTTCCTCTTCCCCCTCCTCCCTCTTGTCCTTTCCTTTCTCCTCTGCCTCTTCCTCCTCCTCCTTCTCCTTCTTCTCTTCTCTTCTCCCCTTTTTTGGTTTTCTGTTTTTGAAATTTCTATATTTTTATTCTGTTTTAAAGAGAGAAAACAATGATACCAGATTTCAAAAAAAGATCATAGGAGATTGACAATGATACTGTTATCTTTAAAGAGTTGCTCAGATTACAAAATATAGACATGAAAAAAATGATCAAACAATACAAGCACAAACTTTTCAGTGAACAAATAGAAATTAGTATCGTAATTATCTTAACTAATGTTTATTTATTTTTTTGTCGTTCAGGTTGGCCTTGAACTAGAGACAATCCTCCTGCCTCAGCCTCCCAACTGCTGGGGTTACAGGCATGCACCCCCATACCTGGCTCCCTGCTTGTATCTTTTGTGCTTGGGTGAGACTTTCTCCACCACAAGCTTGGACTTCACCAAGAACCACATTCCCTGCCTCTGCTCCCACCCTGTCTGCTGCAGAGCTGGGCATGCCATGGGCTCTCAAATACCCAGCCATGATAGCTGGAGAGCTAAGACTTCCCACCTCCCGCAGAGCACCCTGGAAACTCACTGTCCCATTCCTGAGAAGCACCCCCAAAACTTAACCTCGACATCCTGTTTTCCTTGTCACTTCCAGTCTGGGTAATTAAACTCACCACCTCCAGGGTGATTAAAAATTAATTTGGCATTCAACAGGCCCGGAAATGAAATTCAGTGGGAAACACACTTGGCGAGCCTGGCTAGAAGTAATTAGGAAAGAGTCCTGCTGGGGGCAGAGAGGTAACTAAGTCATTGTCACAGCTACAGAGGCTACAGGGGGGAGGTGAGTGCCAGGGTTACAGTCACCAGGTACTTCCCAGTCCTCTGTTTGCTTACTCTTATTCATCCATTGTGGTGATTGCATCATCTTGATCACAAAGGTACTCAGTTAGTAATGTGCATTTTTAGTTTCCACTCAGTAAGGATTTGTAGGCACTGCTTATGCCCGGCTTGCTTATGCTTCCACTCTGGCCTGTGCTGCTCCCCGCCTCCCTTCCTGACAGCTGCTGCCACCCTTCCTCTCCCGCGCCTTCCATTCATGGCAGGCCCCTCCTGCACTGGTGCCATGCCAGCACCTCCTGGCCTCCTACCCATGCCAGTCCAGCCTGGCTTTGCTTTTGGCCAAGGGTGAGTCCTGCTGCAGGTCAGCTGCCCCCAGGGGTCTTCCATAGCCCTTGTCTCCCAGGCAACAGCCCCAATGCTTGAGATGCCAACCCGGAGGCTGATATTCCAGGACACTACAAAAGGGCATTTCCTTTTCCCATCTTGGAAACCACCAGGGGACTTCACACCTCCCCTGCCATCCAGCTCGCCCATCTGGCAGCTTTGGATATCATGGGCAGCAGGAAATATGGAGTTAACCCTTCAGGGCTAGAACCTCTTTTTTTTTTGAGTGCTCAGGAGCCTGGAAGTGGGGATGTTTTACTCAAGATGATCATGGTCTCGGGGCTGGGGGTATAGCTCAGTGGCATAAGCGCTTGCCTGGCAAGCGCAAGGTCCTGAGTTCGATCCCCGGTACCGGAAAAAAGAAGAAGAAGAAGAAGAAAAAAAAGATGATCATGGTCTCTTTCTGCAACCCATTTTGAATGAGAAGATACCGCAAAGAGAGGTCTGAGGGGAAATGATTTTTTTTCCTTCGCCTTCTGGGCCTCTGCTGTCCAGTAGGGTCACCACTACCCACGTGTGTCTATTGCATTTAAATTAATTAAAGCCAAACAAAATTAAAAGCTGAGCTCCTCAGCTGCCCACGTGGCTAGTGGTGCTCCACTAGGCAGGGTAGGATGTCACATTCCCACTATCACAGACAGGTCTGCCAGACTGCACCGCCCTAGAATATAAGCCTTAAGAGGACCAGCTTGGAAGTCAGACAGACAGTCTTTGGCTCTGGACAGTTCCTGAAACCTCTCTGGTTTCTCTGTTTTCAGTAACAGCTGTCCTGATGAGCCATGAGCTCCACAGAAGACAATCCAGGTGCACACAGGCGCAGCACAGAGTCTGATAAAAGAAAGGGCCAGAAGTGGAAGCTCTGGGCCCTTAGAGGACAGGCTGTAGCTCAGTGAAGCTGGGTCAGGGGACACCGAGGACAGAGGAGGCAGACCCCTGGCCCAACTCCATCACCGCCCATGAGCAAAGTGTGCATCTGTGGGCCACACATCTCAAAATTTTAAAGACATAAATCAGTGTAAAATCAAGACGAAGTAGAAGACTCCAGCACAGAATCTTCTCTAGAGCCTGTGATCCAGCATCCAGCTGCCCAGGGAGCCGCGCCAGCTAGATGCCAAACAAAGTGCCCACTCAATTTCCTGGCTCAGGAGCAGCACCCGGTTGCCACCAAGCTGGACAGCATACTTACTTGCTGTCTTAGTCACTTTTCTTGTTGCTGAGACAAAATATCTGACACCCAAAGTTAGAGGAGGAAAGGTTTATTTTGGCTCACAGATTGTAGAGGTTTCAGTTCCTAGTCTGCTGGCTCCAAGGCAGGGTGGAGTGGCAGAGGGGCATTGCAGAGGAGAAGCAATTCATGGCAGAGCAGGCAGAAGGCAGCAAAAGAGCAAACAGCAGCAGCAAGCAACCAGCCGGCCTTTCCCTTTTACCCCACCCAGGCTACCAGCCTTTTGGGTGGTGCCACGCAGAACTATGTTAATTCTAATCAGCGGACTAATTTAGTACCATACATTCCTAGTCTCAGGATCACACACCCTAGATCCAGCCAGCTCTGAAAAGACCCACCTATGAGTGCATGAGGTTTTGGGAGATATCTAAATACAAGCCAGAACACTTCGTCTCCTGAATTTGTATCTGATGTTGTAGTTTGACATGTGACCATTTCACAGACAAGGAAACTGAGATGTGGAAGGGTGATACTCTCACTGGTGGAGTCAGGCTCTTCAACAGTAACTGCACCATCCTTCTGGGTCTCAGTGCTGCCTGAGGCCACCAACAAAACCACTTGACTTTACCTCCTCAAATCTGGTCCCTTTGACTAGCATGCTGTTCTGGGCACCACAACCTCTTGTCTGGATTACAGTGACAGTCCCCGTGCTAGTAGCCAGGTGTCCTCCTAGGCCCCCTCGCACATCCTCCCCCCAGCTGACGTCTTTATAAATTGAATGTTTGCTGATTGTTTCCCCAGCGACAATCCCCCCTCAAAATCTTGTTCACCACTGTGTGCCTGGAGCCTGATTTTATGGTTTCTGTCTAGATGTTCCCCCCTCCCAAAGCCTCATGTTGTCTTAGGGGGAGGGTTTGCAGAGGTGGCTGAATCTAGAGCCTCCTGTGCTGGGATTAAGGGTGGGTGATTGCTGGATCAATCCACTGATTTCTTTGGCACTGCCCTAGTTCCGGTAAACTGGATACAATATAAGAGACAGAAAGAAGCTTGTGTCGCCCTTCCCTTGCTTGCCTTTGCTGTCTTCTGCTGCTACGAACTGTTGCTCCTCTGCCATGCACCACCCACCTTGGAGGCAGCCAAGTATGGACTGAAACCCCTGCAAACTGGGAACCAAATCAACCTTTCCTCCCTTACCCTGTGGGTGTTGAGTACTTTGTCTCAGCCATGAGAAAAGTAACTAAGACACTGACATAATCAATGAATTCTGCACGCATGGCTGGATGAACATATGAATCTTCCAGAACAGCCCCATCTGAAGGACTGTAGGAACTGTGTGATTGAAATGGTTTTGGGACACGCTGACTCTCCACGAGGCCACCTGGGCACCGCCTCCGAGCAGAGCAGTGGCTAAGCTATCACAGCTAAGAGCAGGAGAGCCAGCAGGTTGTTCTGGCTGTATCCCAAGAGACAGTAGGTCAGAGAGGATGGGGGAGAGGGGTTGGTCCGCATGGGGCTCCAGGGGAGGAATTTAAGCATGTGGCATGCGGCCTCCTGGACTATGTCCTAAACTGTGGCTGTACAGACTCCAGGGAGTGAAGAAACTGATGCACTGGACAGCTCCAGTTAAAAGGAAGAAATTCCAGTCAAGACCCGGATCTTCAGTTTGGTTAATGGCAACCAGGTTCCAAGTGGATGTCACCTCTGGGTGCTCTCAAATCCAGCTTCCTCTTGTGGGAAACTGAGGCGATACTCTGATATGTGGGATAATTTCAGAGTGTTTTGTCCGTTCCTCACCACCTTCAACCCCAAAAGTGCTTTCTAGGGAGGTAGCAACAGCTCATGAGCCCTGGGACAGGTCGCTGCATTCCTCTGAGCCCCAACTTCTTCCTCAGAACACCAGGGTTGGACCTGATGACTCCTGCTATCACAAACAACCCAAGACTGGCTAATTTATAAAGAACAGAAATGTATTTGGCTCGTGGTCTTGGGGGCTGGGAAGTCTACAGATAATGGCATTAGCACCTGCTCAGCATCTTGCTAGGGCCTTCTGCAACACAGTGACATGGCAGAGGGCATCAGTGGATGAGACCGTGCAAGCTTGCCTGCTCTAGTCTCTTTTTTTTTGAGACAAGGTCTCACTATGCAGTTAGGCTGGCCTTGAATTTGCTTATGTAGCCTTTGCTTGTGTGCCTGGAGCCTGACTTTATGGTTTCTGCCTCATGCAGTCGTGGGGGAGGTGGTTTCAGAGGTGGCTGAATCTAGAGTATGTAAGGGTAGGATTAAGGGTGAGTGATTGCTGGATCAATCCACTGACTGCATTGGCTTCAGACTCACAGCTATCCTCCTGCCTCAGCCTCCTGAGTACTGGAATTCTTCCTCTTTTAAAGTCACTAAGTCCAGGCTGTAGATCCCATCTCATGACCGCTAATCCACAGAGTCCATCACCCTGGGCACCTGAGATGGAGCTACTATGTCCTTTTGGTGCCATGTGAAGCCTAAAACTTCAGCTTTCATAAAAGAAGGCAGAAGCACTGTTTAGGAAGAAAGAAAACAGTAATGACATATTTTGAGCTTCATATCCAACCTTACCTAGAATAAGAGCATCCAGTTTGCCAGGTGATTGTGCCAGCAAATTCCTCCGCGCTCCCCTAAACCTGTTTAGAATAGAGGTTGCTTCTTTGTTTGTCTATTTGTTGACAAGGTTTGCTGTATAGAGGTGTCTCTCACTTGCAATCAAATGTATCCTCATTGCTGGGTGTGGTGGTGCACACCTGTAATCCCAGCACGTGGGAGGCTGAGGCAGGAGGATTTCTATGAGTTCAAGGCCAGCCTAGCCTACATAGTGAGTTCAAGGCCAGCCTGAACTGGCATAGTGAGAACTTGTTTAAAAAAAAAGTTTCCTCACTGATTCACAAGGTGTTCTGGAGGCCATGGAAAGAAAGAGAGGAGAAAGGGAACATTAAAAGCAGAAAAACAGTTCAAGGAGAACAGGCATCAGCTGCTAGTTCTACACCCCAGCCACCTCCTCTGTCTCTGAGTGACAGTGGCCCCTTGAATCAAAGGAGCTTAGCGGCGTCAACCTCCCAGGGCTGTGGAGCTGCAGAAACACAACCAGTGCAGCTCTCCGCCCGTGGTCGCTGGGTGAACAGGCAATGTTTGGACTGGAGACCCAGGTGGCACAGGAAGTGATGGATGTGGCGTGGGGAGCTCAGGAGGCTCAGGAGCTTGGTCTTCTTATCTGCGGTCCTCACAGCAACCTGTAGGTCTCGCCACCCAGTCTCCAGATAAGCATGTGGACGCTCAGAGAAGTGAAGTAACCTGTTCCCAGCCAGAGCCAGAAGGCACAGGACCTGTGATTAAACCCCTGTCAGTGTCACTCCAAACCCTTGCTTTCTCCCCACCAGGACCATTCCCTGCAGGGAGGGACTGAGACCCAGCAGGTCCACAGCACAAGCAGGGACGACAGCCATTCTCTTAGAGGATGCTCAAGCTGCCAGCAAACAAGGAAAGGACTATTTGAATCCAGGACCTTCGGATTCACAGGCTGATAGAGGGGCCAAGCGTGCTTCCCCCAGCCAGGGGTCTGACAGGTCTGACTCTACATGAGAAAAAGCCCAGGCTTTGGGAAGCAGAGGACCCTGCTGACTGCTCATTCTGGAGACACACTGTCCTTTCCAGTGGGCCCCGCCATGCAGCTCTGGGAGAAAGGCCAGGAAGAAGTGTGGCTGGAAGCCGAGGAGGCACCCAATGTGGAGAAGGACCCCTCTGTCCCAGTCCCTGTCCTCCACTTTGCAAGGCCTGCAGGAGGCTGTTCACAGAGCTGGTGCACAGGCCTGTGATTTCTGTGTTTCCCCTGCCTCTGGCCTTCCTGCTGCCCTTGGTGTGTGACCAGCACAATCTGAAAGGCCACAGCCAGCCTGGGGAGCTTCCTCCTGAGGGCCACCCACCTCCCTGGCTGACAGCCGCCTCAGGGCCTCAGACACTAATTCCACAGGGTGCATCTGGGCTTTTTCTGAGCCGGGAGCACCTGGGGGCTCTCCTGCTGGCCCTTGTGTCTGGGCTTGAGGCCTTGCAGATCAGGACAAGCAACAGGAACAGGCCTGGCCCCAAGGAGGGGATTCAGCTGTGCCCAGGGCACTACCCACGCAGCCCCTGGGGCCGGAAGTGTCTCCAGGAGGGAGGAGTGAGGTGAAGCAAGAGATGCTCTGGCTCAGCTGGAACCTGCACTTCTGGGCCTCCGGGAGAGATCAGGGAGCCTACTGACGCCCCTTCCCTCTGCCGCCCTGCTGATGTCCTCCGTGCCTAGGGCAGCTGAGGCCAGGACCTTGCCTGCCACAACCCTTCCACCCCCTCTTTCTGCTGAGGGTGTGACGCTGTGCCAGCTGGCATGGCCGCAGCAAACGGTTTGTGCTCTGGGCTGAAAGAGCAAACATTTCCTCTCCGTAACTTGGGGCCCAACTTGCAACTCAGGCCCCACAGTAGCGCTTCAGCTTTTCCAGGAAGTCCTTGCTCTACAGGGAATAAAGGGCCAGGGTTTCTTATCCCTTACCTCAGACGTGTGGTCGCGGAAGCTGCTCCATCGCTCTTGCGAGCAAGCTTCTGCTTTGCATCCCTGTCCCATAAAGGCAGACAGGGTAGAGAAGACTATGACACTGTCAGCCAATATACTCCCCTCTCCTGCCAACAATCCTAGGTTAGGATATCTGGTCCAATTCAGGCCAATCAGAGGCAATGAAACTCATTACAGAACTTTAAGCTACCAGAGAAATGAACTGGTCCTTTGCCCTCAGAAGGAGGGCCTGGAGGGCTGGAGCTTCTGCAGCCGTCTTAACACCATGGGGATGGAACCAGGTTGGAATAGAGCTATTTACTTGCAGAAGAGTTGAAACAAAAGACAATAGGGAACACTAGATCTTGGTGACATCATGCTAGAGGTCCCGAGCAAGCCCTGTCTAACACTAGTCACACCTCTTAGACTTAAGGTCTAAGGCCAATCAATTTCATTTTTGCATTAATTAAAAACGGGGGACTCCTTCACTTGTAACCAAAATTCTAGCAAAACAAAGAGTCATACTTGGGTCCCTCCGTACCCTGTCCTTACCCTCCCATCAGACTTTTTCCTCAGAGGCCCATCACCCACAAATCAACTCACAAAACAGATACCTGGCTGCCCACCCCTGGGTCCTGCGTGCCTTTGTGCTATGAGAGCTTTTGCGCTGCACAGAAAACATCCCGGATGTGGTCCATACTCGGTCTGGAGAGAATAAGCAGGGTGGCAAATGTCAGCCATACCCAAGCAAGGTCTGAACCCCCAAGTCGTCCTGCACCCTGGAGAAATGGTGCCCAGACCCAGTGTTGCCCAAGGCTGGTGTTCAGTAGATAGAAGGAGAGGCTTCCTGACCGACTCTTTGAGTTCAAAGGATGAACTACAAGAAAGAAAAGACACGAATCCATTGTGCATTTGTTTTTTTTAACCAGCCCCTACCCTGGATGTAAAGGCCTCCTGATGCCCTCCTTTCCCACCGCGCCCTCCGCCCGCCACACACCCGCCCCAAACAAGCCCTTCTCCTTCCGAGCGCCTGGGAGGCCTGCGGCTGAGTCAGAGCCTTGTCCTCCACGTTCTTGCCTCACTGGCCAGGCCCGGCCCTTCCTGTGGTCAGACCCTCCTCTGTCCTGGGTGCCACCCAGGCTGTTCCCACAGCTGGCGGAGGGGTCCCACTCTCTGGGTGGGCCGAGGCGGCCTGGTGACCACTCAGCTCCTGGGGCCCTGGAGGGTGGCCACAGGGCTGGGCCCTGCCCTGGCCCCTCACCAACAATCTTCCCTGGTGCCGTGTTGCACGAGCAACTTCATTGCTGTGTCTGTCTCCAAGCAGAGGAGTGTCATCCCGCATCCGCACAGCCCCAGCACTGACTTCTGAGCGCACCTGGGGACCGGGCGCCCGGCAGGTGGGCCAGGGGTGTCCCCTCCCTTTTCCGCTCTCCCCGGGCCCCTGGCCAAGGGTTGGTTCTTTCTTCTCCTGGCCTCATTGGAGCTGTCGCAGGAGCCAGCCACGCGGCTTTTGCACCTTGGACTGGGAGAAGTGAGGAAGCGGGGTAAGAGCTGGCCACGTCCATGCACCAGCGCATTTCCAGACCTTTTTAATTTTGAGACACAGTCCTGATAAGTTGCCTAGGTTGGGTTTGAACTTATGATCCTTCTGCCTCAGCCTCCTGGAGTGCTGAGACCCTTCGAACACTTTTGATCGGTGAGCTGGCTGGCTGGGGTTAGATCCACTTGGCCTAACTCACCTGATCAGCCATTGGCTGACGCTGTCACTCAGGCAGAAAAGTTCTCTGCTGAGCATGGCCTCTTCAGCAGGCTAGGTCAAGCCTCCTCCTAGGACAGCTGGGTTGCAAAAGACAGTCGTAAAAGTCAAGTGTCATTTTTGCAGCATTAGTCAAAGCAGGTTACTGAATCAGCCTAGAGTCAAGGGATGAAGAAATAGCTCCAGTTTTTATTAGGGAGGAGGTGTCGAGACTTCCTGAGCATTTTGAAGCCTCCACAGTTGCTCTTTTCCTGTACCTAGCATGGGATGTATGGATTCCTGACCCAGGACACATCCAGTGCTTATTTGTTGAAGAAATAAATACAGAAACAAAGGATTAACTAGAAACCAGGGAGGCGAATTCACTCGCTCAAGGGCACATCATAGCAAGGAGGGGCAGAGCCCAGGCCAGCAGCTAGGACCCATGGGGCCCAGTCCTGCCTCTCCCCTTTGCCCCAATCTGTTCAGACGGCCTCCTGAGGCAGGGCGAAATTCCCTAAATACTTGCCTTGCTCCTCAGCTTCCGTTAGCTCCTGTAGAAGAATCCAGGAAGAGAGGGTTGTGATGTTTCCTAGAGTGTGTGTAGGGCGGAAGGGGACATTTTCCATAACCCAGGGGACAGAGCAGCAGCCACCTGCTCCTGGCCCCTCAGCACGGAGGTCAGAAACAGGGCAGACCCCTCCCGGACACTGTGTGGGACATCACGCTGGGAGGTGACATGCACACGGGAACACCAGCGTGGATGGCGGACCCTATGGCTCTGACTTTCATGGTTTGGATCTGTTAGTTTGGAGGGAGGGAGGAGAGGCCAGGTCAGCTGGCCCAGGAAGTTGTGAATCGCAGGCTTCCTGTTGGTCACCAACCCCTTCCTGTTGTCCAAGCACTCAAGAGACCCCAGAGCCCGGGGCACCTGGATGCCTCTATTCAGGAGAGCATGGCTTGCTAAGTCACCCACCTGCTGTGGGGAGCACGTCTATTTTTAGCCAGAAGTAAACGACCTCCGCAGTCACCTGGACCACACTGCCTCGTGTTTATGTCACGGTTGGGTGGGGACCACATTGCAGGGGCTCCCCCGCTCCCAACCAAGGCCCCCGGTGCCCTCTCTCCCTCCTCAGAGAGGCCTCCCTGCAAGGCAGGCACTCGTGTGACCCTAGGGGAGAGTGTGGTGGAGGTGCTGGGGGCATCTTGAGGGGCAGTGGTTCAGACTGCTGAGACACCATTTTGAGTAGTTTTCCTACGGACCATACACCCCATCGCCCAGCCCAGGAGACACAACTTGGTGGAAACAATGGCTGTGGGGCACTGGAGCCCAGCAGCCTGGCTGAAGGCAACCTTTGCCACCTCCTTGCCTTGATCTTCTGACATCTGATCCCTCAACTCCTGTGCAGGCACCCGGGGCTCAGCCCAGCAGTTGAGTCACAGGATGCAAAGCAGGAAGAATGCTAGATGCCATTGAGTTCATCGCCTTGCTGCATTAAGCAGGAACTGGAGTGAAAGAAGGGCAGGGGTCCCCTGGGTCAGCCGCTTCCAGGTCCTGTAACACCTCAGTCAGCCGGGGCTGCGTCTTAGGTAAAGGCCAGCAAAGAGCAAATGCAGTAAGAAGTAGCTTCTGCTGGTCAGAACTGGTGCACATCAGTCCGTGTTCCCACAATGGGAGCCACTCGCTGCTCCCAGGGTCACGGAGGGTGCTCATTAACCACACTTGTAACAGGCCCTACCCTAGACTGGGGCTCAGCGTAGTGCATGGTGTTAGCCTCATAGGGCCAAAGCCCCCTGTGTGGATGTAAAAAGCCAGTGTGCTCGCTGGGGCATGGTGCACAGTGGGGTCTGACACACTGGACCTGGGCAGCAGGTCAGCGTTCCGTGTCACTGAGCTCTGCATCTATGGAGGCAACCAACTCCAGGCTGAAGATATTCAGGGGAAGAAAACTGCGTCTGTGTTAAACACTAATTGTCACTTTCCTTGTTAATATTCCTTAAACAATGCAGTATAGCAGCCGTTTATGTGTATCTACATACCCACATTTTGTAAGCCATCTAGCGATGTTAACCATACCAGAGAACACACACAGTTACAGGCAAACACCACGCCAGTTTCTGGGCAGGACTTGAACCTTTGCGGATTTTGGTTTCCTAGGGTGCTGGAATCAATCTTGGGCACGTAGCAAAGGATGACTGTATCCATCTCTCATCCCCAGGCCTGGGCGCTTGGAAGGACTCACTTTATCTCCCATGGTACAGAAGCAAGACCAGCCTCTCTCACACTTGGCCTGCAACTCTCGCTGCTCCAGGGACTCCAGAACAGACTCAGGGTGTCACATAGTCTACTGAGAAAAGCCCTAGGACAGCGGAGGCCAGACCTAGCTTGAGCAGTCGGTCAGGCCACTCAGAGGGCGGGGAGCCAGTGGCTTTGGACATCGGGTCAAATTAGTCTTGAATGACAAAGACTATTTATGTCTCTGAGAGTCTGTGGCAGGGTAGCAGGGTGACAGGGACAAAGCCATGCCCTCGTGGGAGTGGTGCCTCACACCTGTAAGCCAAGCTCTCTGCAGGGCTGAGACAGGAGGATCACAGTTTTGAGCCCAGCCCGAGAAACTTAGTGAGCTCCTGTCTCAAGATGAAATAAAATAGGCTGGAGCTGTAGCTCAGTGTGAAGATGCTGGGTTCAATTCTCAGTACCTTCTTCTCCCCAAAAGCCCAAAACATGGGCCTAAGTGGGGAGCAGACATGAGGCCCCAGCCGGGAGCAGAAGAGGTGATCCTGGAACACTTTGGCTTTCCTTTCTTTGTGCTGCTGAGCTCTTGGTCTAGGCAAATTCTCACTCTTGAAAACAATGCCTGAAGTCTTCAGTGCTTTGAGATCCTCAGATCCAATGCTCCAAAGCAAAGGAACTTGTTCTTACACTGAGGACAATTTCCCCTTGGCTGGCAGTTCTGCTGGGCTCTGTCTCTTCCGTTCCAGCCTCCCAGGAGACTCTGATGCAGGAGAAGGCAAACGAAGCCTAGAGCCTCAGTCCAGGCCTGGGCCTCCTCCCTGGTGGAGAAGCAGGGCCCTAAGGTCTTTCCCACGCACCTGGGCACTAGAAGCTCAGCTTTCCGCCTCCGAGTCCAGCTGCCTGGGGGATGAGTCACCCTGTGCTAGGGCACTTCCCACCCTGAGAAAGGTGTGGCAGATCACCCAGTGCCAACAGGCCCCGTGACCCACCTATGCCAGGGGCACTGTCCCTGCCAAGAGGCGTGTGGCCTGCAGCAGGGACTGACCCCCAGCTCTCACCCTGGGCTCCCATGGGGGTCATCTCCATGCAGGCCTGGTGCACATGGGTCCAGACTTCACTTGCAGACATGGAGTGGGGGTCTTGTTCACTCCCCAAGATGGGACCATTAGAGGTGGGCAGGAGAAAAGGCCTCAGACGTTACCTGGAGGATCCCGCAATTAACACTATGGGTTCTTGGGTATATTACTTCAATTCCATTTTATGCCGTTTAATTTTTATTGTTTTGGGAGGGTGGGTTGAGATAGGATTTCACTTACATATCCCAGGCAGGCCTCAGACATCACGTGTTCCTTCTTCCTCAGCCTCCTGAAGGGTAGGATTATAGGCCTGCGCCACAATACCTGGCTTGTTTTATGCTTTTTTAAAAAAGATACATGCAAACAGCTTTTAAAAACTGAATAGAACAACACTCATATCTTGTCTGATCTCTTTTACCTGGTTCCACCATCCCCACATCTCTTTCCCAAAGCAATTGATTTACCAGTTTGCGGGGAGGGTCTTCTGAGGATACTCTGTACTTTTAAGTGTCTTAAGTATACAAGCATGTGTGCATGTGTCTCTCCTTTTATTATGTACATAAACATGAATATAATGCATACACTATTCTGGAACAACTATTTTTCATTTGATGCCCGGTTTTGTGGCTGCATTGGCAGCCAAGGGCCTCTCTCACCTCTGTAGACACGCTCACAGCATTTAGTGGGCCCCAGTCTTTCACTCTTTGGTGAACTCCACTGTGACTGTGTGTTTGAACCGATCCCCTGGCACACCTGGGGTACTCTGAGGGACCTGGGAGGGGTTCTGGTGCTGGGGCTGCAGGAGGGCAGGACCATCAGCAGGGACCACGGCTGAGTCCTCTTACAGATGGGCTGGAGGAATGAGAGGTTTTTTTTGCCTTTTTGAGACAGGGTCTCTTTTGCAGTTCAGGCTGGCCTTGAGCTCACTTTGTAGCCTAGGCTGGTTTTGAACTCCCAACAATCCTCCTGCCTCAGCCTCCCATGTGCTAGGATTATAGGCAAGATTACAAGTGCTAGATTACAGGTGCTCACCATGCCCGACAAGATTCATTTTAAGCATTGTTTTAACAAGTTCTTTTCTGATTATAAAGTGAGGCAATGTGGAAACAGTGGACAGAAGTGCAAATCAAAACCAACTGAGACTTCGTGGAGGAAACCACCACTGATGTTTGGAACTTTGCAGCCAGTCTGTTTCTAGGTACTGAAAGACTAAGATTTGCAGCTGGAGCAGCCTCTGAGAGGGTGGGGCTGCGGGGGCAGCAGGCTCTGAGGAGGGAGAGAGGATGAACTGCAGGAGGAGAAGGGTGGAGGCAGGCAAGGTTGTGGTCAGGATGGGGCCCGCAAGGCAGAGAGCCTGAGGGAGCAGGGAAGGCTCTCCCCCTGGGGAGTCACTGCTCACACTGCAGCTCAGACCTCAGTAAGTCAGCCTGGCCAGAGACTTGAGGAGACTTCCCTGAGCTTTTGGAGGGATAGCTAAGAAAAATTCCATCAGGCCTTTGGAAGAGTAAGTCTGCAGTTTCCAGGAAGGTCACTTCTGAAAATACTGCTTGAGGGTTGTTAGGAAGCAAGGTGAGACCTCTGTGTGAATGGGACAACCGCGAGGAAGGGGTGGCTTTGCGGCAAAGAGCACAGGCTTGAAAGAGGCAAGACAGGGCTGAGGATATAGCTCAGTGGCACAAGTGCCTGCCTGGCAAGCGTAAGGTACTGAGTTCAATTCCTGGTACCAAGAAGAAAAGGGCAAAATTTTGGTGGAGTTTTAGACACCATTCACCAGCTGCATGGCACTGGACTATTTCCGGGGTCTCGCTTAGCCATTGCAAAGTACAAGTGACACTAACACACCTATCACCACAGGCTTGGCCAGAGGATTACACAGGGGACGCAGCCAGGAGCCCAGCAAAGAGCTGGGCACACAGACATGCAAGGGATGCTGGGAGAACCCAGAATGAGAACATAAAATGGTGAGGCAGAAGCTGTGGGAGAAGGCACAAGGAGAAAGAGGAGACATGCGCGGCTAAGGAAGGAGCTGTCTCCTGGATGAGAAGAGAGGCTGCCACAGAAGGAAGGGTCCTGGGGTTTCAGGAAGGTGTGGTGACACAGCCTGTTGGTGCCCGGACCCAGGAGGTTCCCTGGGGAGTAGCCACTTCAGAGTTGCCATGGTGACATGGCTAGAAGCCAGAAGCTAAGAGGTCAAGGGGCAGTGGGAGATGAGGAAGTCCAGCGGTGAGTCTTACAAGTCTTTCAAGAACTTTGACAGAAAGAAATGAGGAGGTCCCAGGTGAGGGTGAAGAGGGAAAGAGATGCTTTGTGTTATTTAGGTCAGATGGTATTTAAACATGTTTACAGCCTGAGAAGAAAAAACCAAAAGAATTCTCAAAGAGAGGAAGTTACTAAAGCTGTACCTCTGTTAAACGTTAGTTTCCTCATTTTAAAAATCAGAACATGGGTAAGGAATCTCTGAGGCCTTGTCAGCTTTTTTTTTTTTTTGGTCAGCTTTGTAAAGTCTAATATCCATCCATCCATCTATCCATTGATCCATCCATCCATCCATCCATCCATTGATCCATCCATCCATCCATCCATTGATCCATCCATCCATCCATCCATCCACCCATCCTTTTAACACATTCTCTGTAGATCTCTGGCCTGGACACATTACTAAGGAGCTGGGTGTCTTACGGAACAAGGCAGCAAGGGAGTGAAGTAGAAGTGTTGAACAGGAAGAGAGGGAAAGAGAAGCAGGCAATGACTCAATAAGGTCATAAAGGGACCTCAAAAGCAAGTCTTACGGCCCCCTAAATGATACCCTAGCACTTCCGCACGCCCCTGCTGGGCTGCTCCTGGTCCGCTACCCGTGGGCAGTGAGACTCTGGCCTTGTTTTACTCCTGCACTGAGTTCCTCCTCTCTCAGCTTTGCCCTGGCCACAGAAACAGAGATTTCGTGCTTCTTATGCCCATTCACCCATCAAGCATCAACTGAGCATCCACAGTGTGCCAATCTCTGGGGAAGAAGAGGAAACAGAACGGGTCTCTTTACTCCTGGAGTTGGTTGGTCTTGAGTTGCACCGCCTGGGGAAGCAAGCCCATTGGTTAGAGGGAAAGTGAACATTGCGGCAGTGATGAGAGACAGCCAGCTTTTCCATGGCCAGGGCTCAGAGGAGGCCTCTCTGAGGAAGAAGGGACAGGCGTCCCCAGGTGAACAGCACTCCCAGCTAGGGACCAGGACATGCCTCAGTGCAGAGGCAGAAGGTAAGAGCAGAAGGAGGGAGGTCAAGGGCCTGAAAGGCAGCCGTGTGGCTGGAGACCTAGGAGAGGTAGGCAGGGCCGAAGGCCAAAGATGTTGAAGGTGTTCTCTATCTGAGAGCAACAGGAAGCCCTCTAAGCTGTTTAACCAATGCAAGTGACAAGGGGATTTTGAAGAAATCTTGACAAGGTGAGTTGAAGATCAGCCCAAGCAGTCTGAGCTTGTGGTACAGCAGTGCAGGCCTGGGAGCAGCGTGGGAGCTCACTTCCATCCTCTCCCACAGACATTGCTACAATTTGTTTTTCATAATGAGCCTGTCTCGCTTTTTGAAGACAATAAGGAAAAAGCTTCTAAAGATGACAAAGCTATAGGAGAGCTAGGAAATGGCAGGCAGAGGCTGGAGAGGGGCCCCTGGCAGCCCCGACGGTGAACTGTGTGCAGAGGGTGAAGCTAGACTCGGAGCTGGTGTGAGCTGGGTTTGCATTTCCTGACATTTGCTCAGACCCCCAGTCAGTGAGTCCTACTTCTCACTCTGAGCCACTTGGGTAACAGGACTTCTCCCTGCGGGACCACTGTTCTCAGTTCCTGCCAAGGGCTGGCACTGTGGGGAATGTTTTGCTGACAGTGCCCAGCAACCAGGGCTGGGTATTGGTGGTAGGTCTGAGTCCCCAAGAGGAACCTCCTTCCCAAGAAGTCCCCAGCTCTGGGACTCAGAGACAGAACAGGTTGGGAGCCCAGGCAGGAGGTCTCCCTGTGGCCCAGCCCTTATGAAGCCTGCTCTATCTCCCTCTCATAGGCAGTGAGATTTCAGACAGTGCAACCGCCCCACCTCCAATGGGCTGGGAACACGTCCGCCCCTGGCCTCCCCAGCCCCTGATGGCCATGCCTGGTGACTTCTCAAGGGCTCAGTAATGAAATAGGCTCCCTGTGCTAGCAGGAACCCTATTTCCTTGCCCCCTCTCTGCTGGCGAGCAGATGACCTGTCCTCTGGAGTGGCCTCCTCTAGCAGCCTAGGGGGCCCTTCAGCTTTGGGCCTCCAGGGAGACAAGCCCACTGGGACTGAATTAAGGGTGGGCAGAGCCAGGGACACCTGGAAAGGCTGTTGGTTACCTCCAGCCCCCAGCCTAAGACTGGCAGTCCAGATCTCAGACTTTGGAGGTGAAGGGAAGAAGGACCAGCAAGGTTTTGGGAGTCAGACAGAGCTTGTTTCACTCCCAGATCTGCCTCAGTTTTCTCACCTGGGAGATGGGAATGGTACAGTCTCGATCTGCCAGCGTGGGTCTTGGGATCGAATGGGATGGCTGACAGAGTCCTCAGCACCCCTCCGTCACTCTGTGACCTATTCTTACCTCCCCGGCCCTGCCCCACTTCTGTGTCCAGAGATCCAAACTCTGACCTAGAGGCCAGGGGCAGGCCCTGGGTGAGCCACTTCCCTCTCTGCATTTCAAGTTCCTCATTTTCTGAAACTGGGAGCTCTGTGGAAAGACCAAGGGTAGGAAAAGTAATCATTTCTGGTCCTCATACGAGATGGGGGCTCAACCCAGGTTTGAGCAAAGGCTTATGGGAGAGTTAATGGGGGGGCTGGAGATTGGCAAAGCTGGAGAGGGTCCCCTTCTGTGGGGTTAAGGTGCAGGGAGATCCCTGAGGAGCAACTTCTGAATTGTCTTGCTACTTTCTGTGCCTCTGTTTTACAAAGTTCTCACACAAATCACATAGGTACCCCCAGGAGCATGTCCATCAAATGACCGCTCATCTTGGTAAAAATGGGAAGTGGCCACAGAAATTCACACAGCATGGGGCCAAAGGTGTCAAGGCTAACCTGGGAGGTGGCCTGTTTATCATGTGAAAAGCTGAACTGCAGAATTTAAGGCATGATGTGACTTCATGTTGTTACTATCTAGGTCTTGTGTCTGTGTGCTGTAAGTGAATACGGCATATGTTCCTGTGTGCATGCATGCACACAAAATGTACACCAAACACACACACACACACACACACACACACACACACACACACAGAGGCATGCAGGCACGCATGCACGCACGCACGCACGCACATTTTGAAGCATGGGAGAGAAAATCCCCCCGGAAGGCTACTCAGCAAACTGTTAATGGCAGTTATCTCTAGTATGGAAAACAGATTTAAACGTTTTCCTTTTTGTTCTTCTGCACAGTTTGGATTTCTTAGAAGTATATCTGTTTAACCCTCTCCCACTAGGGAAGCAGGACGGGAACAGCAGGGAGTTGAATGGTCAGTCTTCCCGGAGCAACCTGAGGAAGCCAAGAGAACAATGAGAAAATCCATGGAGCAGGGCAGGGCCCCACACATCCAAATCAGTTGTGTGATGGAACTTGAGGGGAGGAGTAGGGGTAGGGACCATTAGCCCCTTTCCCCAGGGGCCAGTGACCCTCCTAGGCTGAGCCTCCACCTTCCAGTGTCTGGCTGAGCCCCCACAGGTGCTCCTTGGGTAGACAGCACAGGTCTGCTGGGCTCTACAGGACAGGGATGAGTGGCCATGCACCATGCTGAAAGACCTGAAAGCGTGTAAAGCTTGCTGGTTTCCTCATTCTGGGCTACTGCCTGAAGGAGCCTCACCAATAAGTAAGGCAGGAGTGAGCCATATCCCAGGGCTCTTGGAGGCTGAGGCAAGCTCAAGCCCAACCTGGACAACTTAGTGAGACTCTATCTCAAAATTAAATAAATCAATAAACAGTACTGAAAGAAAATGCAAAGAACAGTAACGCCCACCACTGCAGTCCTTTTCTGTGTCCTAGGCTTGTTCCGGGTAACATCTCAATCGACCCCAGCCAGTACTCTGAGAAATGCGGTTTCATCCTTTAACTCTATTTTGCAAAGAAGGAAACTGAAGCTGCGAGGGGATGTGCAACTTGCTAAAGGTCACACAGCCACAGAGGACAGAGGGGGGGCTCGCCCTACTCGCCTTGACTCTGGAGTTCACCTCAGAGCCAGCATTCCGTGGCTTCTTAGTGACACATAAACCGAGAAGGTAGTGATTTTTTTTTAGAATGGCTTCTTGGTAGAGTTACCATTAGCCTAACCACAGATGCTTCTCAGGAAGAGACTGGGCTAAATATTAGAGTACTTCTCTAGCATGTGTGAGGTCCTGGTTTGAGCCCCCGCACTGGGGAGACAGGAGAGGAGGGAGGGAGAAGGAGGAGGAGGGAGGGTGAGAGAAAGAGAAAGAACTGGCTTGGCCATGCAATGAAGGCCATTGATTGAAACATACCATTGCTAGGCTGTGATGCCTGATAGTCCCTTGAGCTGGTAACTATCCAAATTTGAAGAAAGGCAGACAAAAAAATCGTACTGCACTATATGGCTCAGCCAGCTGTAGTGCTTTACATGGCTGTAAATGTCAATACCACATCATGATATGACCAGAATGACCATCTACTACTGCACTGGGCAGATGGAGCCTGGGGCCAGAAGAAATATTCATCTCCCAGGGCAGGAAATCTAGATGAAATTCTTAACACTCAAAGATCAGGAAGAACCCTTATGGGATGTTATTTCCAGATATGAATGTGACGGCTCCAAAGAATCCACGTCAAGAGTTAAAAGTGGCTAATTCTATGGGTGGATCAGCCCTGCAGTTGTTAATGACTAACTTCATAGCAATAGCTGAGAAACCTGTGCTCATGTGTAGCTATGCTTTACACTGAAAACAAAATACAATCCAAAGGAAAACCAAAAAGACAATTCCATCTCTGGCTGGTGGGAGTGGGGGAAGGGGACAGGGGTGAACAGGGGGCAGGGAGACAGGGATTCCTTGTGAATCATCATGGACGAGGCAATAGCTTTGGCAGAGAGATCTTTAGGAGAGTTCTTTCTCTTGAAACTAAGGGTAGGTGAAGGTAGGATGGTTAAAAAAAAAAAAAGCAGGCCTGATCACACCACAGCCAAGGGCAAGCTCCTCTAGAACCCTGGTCTCACTAGGGGAAATGGCTAATGGGGCCCTGCAATTACACAGATGTGAAACTAAAGCATGGGCTCCTCACCCAATGAGGTTGTTTCCCCTGAGGCCCAGGTATCACTGAGCAATGTGAATGGCTGGTTAGGCCCAGTGAGGGGACCCTGGGACACAGCAGCCTGTGTGGGCAGAGGGTCTAGAAGGTGACATCTATTTTGTAAAAATGTAGATAGCTTAAATCAGGGTGTGTACCTCCAGACCTGGAAAGCCAAACCCACCCACGCCAGGAAGGAGCCTAGGGCTTCCACCCCTCCCCTGGCTTCTTCTCCTCCACACTCAGGCTCTGTCTCCTCCCCTAGAGGTCCTAGTTCAAGCGCGAGACTGAAGGAGTCAGCATGGGAGACTGGGACTGGACTCACCTGGGCCAGGCAAGAGTCTCTCTCTTTGCCTGGAAAAGTTGCCCTTTGGGAACAGAGCAGGCCTGAGCTTGGCCCTCAGACAGGCTGCCTGGCCCCTCCTCCCAATGAGCCTGCCTCCTCCAGCAGCACCTCTGGAGGAACGAACCAGCTCGTGCTTACATAACTGGAGTCCCAGCCCCTGACCTCAAAGAGGACACGTTAGCTGGTCTGAGAGGCTGGGGCAGTAGAGGTCAGTGCCAGCCCTTAGTAGCCGGGCCTGGTCCTGAAGCCCAGCTTTCCTGCATGCTAGTGTCAAAGGACAAAATTACAATAAATGTAAAGACCTCCATTGGTTTTAGTTTGTGATAAAGGTCATATTTTTTTCCATAAAATCGAACCTGTGTTCTGGTGGGCCAAGCAGAGGAGGGTGGTTTTGTAGACAGAAAGATTGAGGAAAGTGGAAAGGACAAGGGAGAGTACAGTTGTCCTTTCGAAGGTTCTTTCTTTGCAAGGAAAAGGACAGGGAGACAGAACACTGGAAAAGCTACGGACTGGTTAACATCAGGTCGCTTCAGGTTACATCTTACACAAAGATTAAAGGGGTAAAAGACTTAAGGGTTGTAGCAGCAGGAACTTCATTGTCACTTGGCTATCTCACATTCTCCTGATTTCTTGGGAGGTCAGATAAAGGCTTTGTTTGGGTTTGGTGGTGTTGCACTTGATTGAATATGGGCGACTTCACTTTGATTTTGAGGTGAGTCTCTTGGGCTCAGGGCAGGAGCCTGGACAAAACAATAGCAGCCGTAGTCTTTATTTAACTCTGTTTGTGTGGACTCTTTGAAGATCAGGTGCCTCACCTGGGAAAATTAGGACTATAAACCTCAGTCCCTAACGTTGGTTATGAGGCTTAAAACTGATAACCTTGCCCCCCTGGAGCTGAACTGGGGGAGCGGGGTAAGGCCAGGGATTGACACCCCTTTCAGGGAACATCACAGGGGAACACCCTCAGAGACCCTCTAGGACAGAAGGCGCCATGTCACTGGCACCTGAGCCCTCTGGCTACAGTTTCTCCCATAATCACCCTAATGCTGGAGAGGAGGCTGACACTAGGGAAAGTCCCTATGAAATGCTGGCTTGGGGCAGGTGCCCTGGAGGACCTACAGGAAACAGAATTCCGTCCCCTGGGTCTATTCAGACGGGCAACCCATACTTCTGATAGACCTGAAATCTCTCAGTCTCTCTCTTTCTCCCATTTTGGATTCAGGTGCAGTTGATCCCTAAGAACTAAACTCCTCCTATCCTTGACCTCTGTCTTCTTTGGGTATCCCTGTGTCCTGTTGTCCAGTTACTAGAGTCTCCAGATAGGGTGTATTGTTGTCACAGGGTCCCCGGGCCTCTGATTCTGACTCTTCCGGTAAAGACCACCCTCTGCCCCTGGAGGCTCACCAACACTCTTTCCCACAGCCTTTTTTCTTCCTTCTTCACAACAGCCTAGGAAGGATGCCGGGAAGGGACATCTCATCTCCACGTTAGAGATAAACAAACTGATCCAGGGAACTGGAGTGACTCACCGACCTTGTCATCTCCTAACCAACCCAGCTGCTATCTCTGATTCACCCAGCCCTCTGTTCCCAGTTACCTTCTGAAGGCCAGATGGGCCTTATTTTCCCACCCAGATTTTCTGGCCATTTCCTAGCACCCATTGAACACAGAGGCCCCCTAACCTGTTCTGGATCCTTCTGCATACCTCACACAGCAACCACAGCAGATCACCTGCTGCTACTACAGTATTTTTCCCATTTCAGTTACTTCCCTCGTCTGTGTTCTGGCCTGGGATCCTTCCCCTTCCTCCTCTGAATTAAACATATCCACCACAGTCCAGCTCAAACTCTGCCCCCTACTTTGGAGCCCCTCCCCTGCTTTAGCAGGTTCATCGTTTTTTCTCTGCCCTGCTGAGCACTTCAACTTTGCCCCTCCCAGTGCCTTGAGTTCAGTTTGCCAGAAGTTAGCACTGGTTTAGTCTCAAGTGTTACATTAGTCTCCTGAGGGTCTGTGAGCCAGAACCTTAGAGCCAGAACCCCAACCTGGTCATTTTTTGTTTTATGACCTTCAGACGCAACCTGAACTTTCCTGGGCTATGAAATAGACAGGACAGCCCGCTGATGTGAGGATTAAGCAGATCCCCCGGCCTTGTGCCTCCAGGGCCTGCTCAGAGGAGGAGGGGAGGGTGACGGGGAAGGTATCCTGCTGGGATCAGGCGAGGCTGCGTGTGCAGAGCCCCAGAGACACTGGGGCTCACTTTCCTCCCCTGACACACCCTGAACCCACCTGAGGAATCTGACCGCTATGGATCTAGGCCACTACCCCTTGAAATCATGGGTAACCTGTTACATCAGAATCCTGTGAGGAGTCTGTTGAGAATGAAGATTACTAGGCCTTACCCTATACCCTCTGAATCAGACATCCAGAGGTGGAGCCCAGGAACCCGTGTGTGTGTGTGTGTGTGTGTGTGTGTGTGTGTGGCATTCTGATACAACAGCTCTGGCCACACTGAGCCATAGGAAACAGGCGCGTGGTGGCCACACCTTCCCTCGGCTCATGCTGCAGGAGGTGGACACGAGGAACAGCAGTGCCAGTAGCCAGAGCCACTTCTACTCCCCACCCAGCTTCCCCTTGAGCCCCTGCCCAGAGCCGGATATGGGGCTGATCAGCAGCCAGGCTTGGTTCCTGGATTCACCTCTTGCTCTCCAGCCATTGGCAAAGAACCTGGCCCAGCCTGGGTACTCAGGAAATATTTGTTGAACCAACTGAACACCCCTGAGGTCAGCTCTGGCAGGAGACTCAGGACCCAAGCGTTGGGGCTAGACCGCAGGCCCTGCTGCTCCCTCTGGGCCTGGCTGTGTCCCCACAGAGCTTACCCGGGCTGCCTGGCTGGTTCCACAGGGAGGGAGGAGGTATACAGGGAATGTATGCAGAGGGGGACACAAAAGGGTAGGTCCTCAGCCCAGGAGCCATGGGCCCTGAAAAAGGAGGCAAGCTGGGGGCGGGGGTGTGGCAGATTGACACCTGGTGGTCAACTTTTAACACCCAACAGAATTGAGCCAGCATGGTGCTGGGTGTGGGAGGCTGTGGTAGCTTTTGGAGGAACTCTGGATCTTACTTTGAGCGTTGTTTCCTGGTTCCAGTGCAGATCCCTTAGCCGGCTAGCACAGATCCTTCACCCCTCTGGCACAGACCTTCTAGCTTACACCACTAACCTTGGGGCCTTCTTAGAGCAGATCTGTGAAACAGGACTGCATGAGACACTGTCATGGGCTCTGGGCTCCAACTGGACTCATTCAGAACACTGCCGTGGGCTCTAGGCCCTCAGCTAGGCTCTCGGCCCTCTAGGCCCTTATTCTTTTGGGTCTTTAGTGTGTGGACAGATTTCCTGCCCTCTCTTTATATATGACTCTTTGGGTGACTACTATAAGATAATCCTATAAATCATGTGTCCTGTATTAAATTGTGTTCCCTTTGCAAACCCTGATTACAACAAGGGGTTAATGTCTATGGGCTCTTCCTTTCACCAGCAATAGAGGACGATACTGAACAAGGGTTCCCTGAGCTCAGAAACTTAACAGTAACAACCACAACTCATACTTAATGAATTATGTACTGTGTGCCAGTATCACGCTAGTGACTGTAGCTATGGCACTGAGGCCAGGGACTATTTGGGAAGCCAGACGAGTGAGCAATAATTATCATACAGGGTGTTGGGGGCTGCTCAGGAGCAGGAGCTGGAAGTTGGCGGGAGGGAGAGGAGGCTTTCTGGTGGAAATGGAGCATAGGTGGGCGTTTGATGAATGGGTGGAAGGCGCTGCCAGCCCAGGGAAGCACAGGGGGAGGCATGCAGCTGCAAATGGAAGAGCAGGTGAAAAGCTCAGAGTGAGAAAGCCCCGTGCAGGGGAGAGGGGAAGAAAGCTCAGGTCACTGCATCCTGGGGGAGGGCCTCCCACGGAGGGACTGGTGATGGGCGAGATGGGGCACTGGTTTGCTCGGAGGCCCATAAGCCGTGTCAAGGAGGTCGGTCTTGATCCTAACAAGCAGAAGCAGGTAGTGCTGAAGTGTGCAGTGGACAAGTAGAGACGGACACGCATAGGCTTGTGTTCCACCCGCTGCAGGGCGCAGAAAGGGTGGGAGCAGGATGAGAGTGGGGGCAGGAAGGACTCCGGAGGTTGGGGGTGCAGCACTCTGGATGGGGGACAAGGGCCACCTGGACTTGGGTGGCAATGGAAGGACAGGCACAAGTACAAGAGAGACAGAGGGAGTGGCATGAGCCGGACTTCGGGATTCACAGGACAAGAGGCCAAGCAGAGAGGCCCAGGATTAGGGCTGAAGTGTAAGCTCTAAAGTTCACATGGTAAAGTTCTAACCCTCGGTACATCAGGAGGTGACTATATTTGGAAAAAGGCCTTTAAAGTTGTTTAAGTTATGACGAGGCTATTGGTGGGCTCCAGTCCAGGGCAACTCTCATCCTGATATATACAAAATTCAGATACACACAGACACCTAGGATGTGCCTGCACAGAGAAGTGTGATATGAGGACCCAGCTGGAAGGAGGCTGTCTGTAAGCCAGGATGAGAGCCTTCCAGAAAAGCCAAGTGTGGTCTTGGACTTCAGCCTCCTGAACAGAGAAGCAATGTATTTCTGCTGAAGCTACCATCCTGGGGTCTGCCGTGGATGCCCCCTCAGACCAGCATGCCAGGGCACTCAGTGTTCTGCCGTGGATGGAGCTGTACAGTGAGGCTGGAGGTGACGGGTCCAGTCTGTGGAGCTCCGGGGGCCAGTTTACCAGCTGCCCTGGCCAGAGCTGCTCCTTTCCTTACAGGGGCAGAAAGGCGGCTCCACCGGCAGGGAGGAGTGGGAAAGGGGTGTCCAGAGACTTTGTTTGAGGTCCCCATCCAGCGCTGTGTGGCCCCTCCTGCACCTTCTGGGGCGCAGCCTCTGAAGGGAGGGGCCAGCCTTGCAGGTCCTGGCCAGCGGGCTTGCCACACAGCACCACCTGTTCCCACCATGGTGTTCCTGGACTGTGCTTCAGTGCCTGTGGGAAGGTGCTGTTGTTCTTGGGCCTCCTGTCCAGGATGTTAAGCAGGAAGGGGCCTGTGCCCCAGGCAGCCCACAGAGTGCAAACAACTTGGCCTTGGCAGCCGTGCCTGCTCCCTCTGGGCGGTTGGCTCCTGCAGATCCCCGGGCAACCTCGCTTCAGACCCAAGAGGCCCTGAGTGGAGCTGCCAGCACAGGGCCCAGGGACAGCCCTGCCCAGCCAAGCCCTCGCCTACTCCTGCAAACACCTGGGCCTTCCTCCTCCTTGCAGCCCTCTCCTCTCTGCCCAGGGATAGAGTTGCCAGGTTGAGGGGGAAGAAAAAGAAATAGGATGCCTGATTCTGTTGAATTTCAGATAAATAATGAATATTTTTAATGTATGTTTCATGTCATATTTAGGAACTATTTACCCCAAATATTTAGGAGATAATTATAGTATTTGGTATTTATCTGAAATTCAAATTCAATGAGGTGTTCTTGTATTTTACCTGGAAATCTTACCCAGAGAAGACCCCCAGAACCAGCCAGCTGTCCTGAGAGGAACGGGATGGATCCTCCGCCCCTGCTGCCTTGCTCACCCCAGCCAGAGGCCCATGGGAACTTGTCCTTGGCAGGTGGTAGCCCTCACCAGACATCAGGGACAGCTTTGGAGTCAGAGTTTCTTTGGAAATGTGTCACATCTAATTAACCTAATAAGTGGGTTCTAGGCTCCAACCGGAAGCAGTGGAGGATTCACCCTGACAGATGGGGAGGAGTGGGTCACACCTGCTGCAGGCACCTGCCAACAAGCCGCCAGCTGCAGCCTGCGAGAGAGTTAATAGGAGGCTTCGGCTTTCCATCAGATACACAGCAAACAGAAGTCACACCAACATCATATTAGCAGCAATAATAGCTGCCATTTATGGAGCCCTTGCTATGTGCCAAGCACTGAGCAAGCATCATCTCACTTAGTCCCTACAACAATTCTAGCAGGCAGAAGCCATTATTACCCCCATTTAACAGATGACAAAACTGAGGCCTAAGAGATTGTGTAACTCGCCCAAGTTCACACAGCCAGAAAGTGATAGAGATGGGGATTCAAACCCAACCATGCTGTCTCTAGGGTCTGTGCTTTTAGCTGCTGATCACCAGGTTCCTCCCACTCACCTCAGACAGTTTTCAGTACATCTGTTGAATGACATTTGTGCAGAAGGAAACATTGCCTAGTCCACCAACTTGGATCAAGAATTTTCTGTATTTGAAACAAGTCCCCCTTTGCTTTGACCTCAGGGATATTAGTCTGGCAGGAGAAACAGATAACAATAAATTATGAAAGAAGTAGAACAGAAAATGGTTCAATGAGCTGGGCAAAGTGGCGCACACCTGTGATCCCAGCAGCCTGGAAGGCTGAAACAGGAGGATCGCAAGTTCAAGCACAACCAGAGTAATTTAGCAGCTTAGTGAGATGCTGTTTCAAAATAATTTTTAAAAAAAGACTGGAGACATACCTCAGTGCAAAACCCTTGCATTCAATCCCTAGTACTAGAAAAAGAAAAGATTCAATGAAAGCTAAAACGTAATACTGTTAAGAGAGGCAAGAGGGCTTGGTGATCAAAAGCACGGTAACGTAGGAAGCCCTTCATCAACAAGCACTTCCCGAGCACCAGCAATACAGCCACCATTGGCCTGGGCCTTTGGGAGTACACTGGTGACCAAAACAGACAATAATATCTTTTGTTTTGTTTATGTTGTTGCTTACATTTTAGTGATAGCCATTCTTTTAAAGTGATCTATTATTATGTAAGTAATGGTAGCAGTTCCTATTTTACTTTTTCTGTTTTGTTTTTTGAAACAAGGTCTCACCATGTACCCCAGGCTGGCCTTGAACTAGTGGTAATCTTCCTGCCTCAGCCTCCCAAGTGCTGGGATTACAGGCATGCCCTATAGTGCCAGGCGGCTGTCCCTATTTTAAACGTACAGTGGTGTATGCCTATAGTTCCAGCACTCAGGAGGCCGAGGCAGGAGAATTACCAGTTTGAGGCTCGCCTAGGCTATATAACAGGACTTTGTTTACAAAAACAAATCATGATTTTAAAATGATCAGTCATTATGTGCTATATCTTATGCTTTCATGGTCTTAAGAGGGCACCAAACAAGTGGACTGTAACCCTCTGGCTCGACCCACAGACATTTTCTATGGTTTCAGGGCTGTGGGGCTGACTTTATTTAAATTCTCACTTTGTTTGGGGATGGAGGTTGGCGCTGTTGACAAGCTTCTGGCCTGGAGGCAGAATGTGCGTAGACAGAGTAGATGAGGCTGGCGTCTCCCATGCGGGCTGCCAGGTTGCGGTAGCCCATGTTCCTCTGAGACTCCCTTGTAAAAGCCTGGCTCTGGGAGAAAGCTGGGCCTTGTGGAAGTAGCTGAAGTCCCCAGAAGCTAAAGTGGAGAGCACACAGGGCACAAGGCAGGGCGGGGCACCTGTTGCCATTCCTGGCAGCCTTGGCTGCCCGTTGCTGGAAACCTATCCCATCCCAGGACCCGGAAGTCTGAAGCCTTCTAGAAACTTCCACCCAGCCTCAGCCTCACTGCCTGGCTCCTACTTGGATACATCCTAGGTAGTGCTGGCCCATGGCTGCTTCAGAGGCCAGGGAGAGGCCTGGAGGGCCCATGGGAAAGTTGAAGCTTTTGTGAGATTGAGGGGGAGAGGCAGGTACCCTCCTGGAGGTCCCTGGGGGAGCCCAAGCACTTTGTTGCATTCTCACATGCTTATTGTCCCCAGCCTTGGCTAAAGGTAGGAAATGTCATGTGTCCAGCAGGTGACCCTGTGTAAAGTGTGGGGTTCCTGACAGTTCAGGGAGCTTAGTTTATAGCCAGCAAGGACTGGGGAAGGGGGCTTGAAACTGTTTTGTTCGGGGACACTCAGCTTAAGCTCTCCATTGATAGGGTCTTTGGTTCAGGGACACAGGGATCAATTCTGAGCCCACCTGCACATGTGTGAATTCGGCCAGGAGCGCACCTCAGGGAGGGACACGCGCCCTGTGTCTAGCTGCCTGAACAGACATCTCCGTCTCTGCATGGACCTGTGTGCAAGCTTCCTGTGACTCTGCTTGTGGACACGGAATCTGCAGAAAACATGTACAACACTGCGGCAGTTCCCCGCTCTCGCAAACATCTGGAAGCTCCCGGCCACCACTTTGAGCACCTCTTGTAATTGTAGAGACCAAAGGTAATTTGTATTCATCTCACCATGGCTCAACAAGTTTAATATTCAGATATTTGTATGAGTTTTTCTTTTCCTGACGTATTGGCAGACTGTGTGCCTGAGCACGGCTTGTGTGTCTGTTGGGGTGGCAGGAAGGAGCAAGCCAGGAAACCCTGGAGTTCCTGGGGTGCCCGGCAGCAGGACCCTCTGGGCATGGGTCTGCAGTCTGTCCCTTTGCTCCGTGGGCCTCCCCAGCCTCAGCACCTGGTAGCCAAGCTATGATAGCTGCTGCTTGGGGCCGCGAGGGCTGGGTTCTGGGCACCCCAGCCTAGAGTGAGGAGAGAACCTGGGGCTTAGGAGCCTCCAGAGGGTGCTAATTGGTCCCCCAGCTCCAGGCTCGGGTGCCATCACCTTGGCACTGCCCTAGGTACTTGCTGCTGTGCCCCCTCTGCCAATTGATCGTGCTGGGGACAGGAGGAGGAGCCCTGCCAACCCAGGGCCCCCCACCCCGCAGTGGCCAGGCCAGTGTGCCATGGGAGCCATACAGAGCAGGAGCCAGGCCCTGCTTTCATGCTGGAAAAGGCTATTTTCAGGGGACCTGCCCAGGATGACTGTTAGCAGGGACGGGCCCAGGGTGGTGGCCAACCCTGAATCCAGGCGGCCAAACAGGGTCTGACAAAACAAACCGAGGCACCCACTTGGCCCTGTACAGGCCTCCTCTGCCCACATCTTCCCCTCTCGCTTCCTACTGGGAAAACTCCGGTGCAGAGCAGCTGCCCAGAACTCTCTGTGAGGAGGAAAACAGTCTCTCTGTGCCACCCACAGGGCAGCCACCATCCCCGAGCAGCTATGGAGTACTTGAAGTGGGGCCCAAGTGACTCTAGAACTGAGTTTTTTATTTAATTCTGTTCAGGTGTGGGCATCATGGGTCCAGTAAACCAGTCCTCCCAAAGGAACCACGAATACATCGTCAGCAAGAGGATCTCACCCAGTGGTGAAGCCTGTTGGTGCCTGCTGCTGGTCACTGGACCTCCCAGCAAGGGCATCAGGCAGGGCAGAACCCAAGGCACAGGCTGTAGGTGGTCTGCCTGAGGGCTCCTGCCACCAGCAGAGGTGCTGGGACAGAGCCCAGCTTGGTGAGCCCATCACAGCCCCTCTCTCAGGATCTGGCAGAGTGACAAGCGCTAAACAATGACCGCTGCAAATTTAGCCCAGGTTTGACCTTGGCAAAGTTGTAGGGGGGCTTTTGAGAAGGTTGCTACAGCTTCACGCTGCTGACTATGGGGAGAGAAGACGAGTGTGTTAAACATGTGGACACTCACGTGCCCAAGGCCGTGCCGGGCTCTCTACCCGGAGACCGCATCTGCTTCGCCAGGTTGGCTGTTACTTTCCTCGGTTCACGCAGAAAGGGACAGAGGCTCAGAAGTGTGTCTTGGTGCCCGCATCACACAGCAAGCAAGTGGCAGAGCTTTGTTTGCAACAAGGCGCTCCGTGATATGCAGCCTGGGCTGGTCTTGAACGTCAGACCCTCCTGACCTCTTATAACCTAACTCTCTGATACTTTCATTTCGTCTTCTGTGAACAGAGACAACAATTCTCTGTACGTCCTAAGTGTATGGTGAGTGTTTAATGAAATCATGTCTGTCTTGGTTACTTTTCTCCCGTTGCTGAGACAAGGTACCTGACACCCAGAATTAAGGAAGGAAATGTTTATTTAGCTCACAGTCTGTGGGGTTTTCAGTCCATCATCGGCTGGCTCCAAGGCAGAGTGGCACGCGGCAGAGGCAACTTTTCATGGCTGTGGAAAACAGCAAAAGCAGCAAGAGCGAAAGAGAGGAGCGGCAGCAAGCAGCCTCTTTCCCTCCCTTACGCTGTATGCAAACTACCTGCCCCAGGGCGGGCACGGCTCTCACACCCATAATCCCAGCAGTGGACCATGGATCAATCACAAACTCTAGAAGCCCGCCCCATGACTGCATGTGGCTTCGGGGGGACATCCACACGCAAACCATAACAATGTGACAGAGCGCCTGGGCTTGGGGTGCGGTGAGCGCTCCCTAAGGATTGCCCCTCCTGTTCGTCTGCACTCCCCGGCCAGGGATGGCAGTCTGGAGGGAGGGTGCTGGCTGAGCCCGGGCAAGGCCCAGGCCCTAGGTTCCTGGTACACCAGGCCTGCGGACGTCAGACTCCTCTGTGGATGTCTGCGCTCCCTGCGCATGTCATGGAGCAGGAAGGCAGCGGCAGGACAGGCGAAGGAAGTGCTGAAGGTCAGCCAGCCAGAAGAGGCCCCCCCGGGACCGGGACCGAGGCCCCTCACCGGCTGGGGCTGCTCCTGCCTTCCTCCTGGGAAGTCCAGCAGCCATTTCCAGAATCTAATGTGGCTTGTCACAGGGCCCCGAGAACCAGCCAGTCTAGAGGGGGTCAGCCTCAGGCTCAGGGCGGGCCATCGCTGTTGTTGTCTATTCCTTTCTGCACCCCACAAAGACTTCCCTGGGCCCCTGCTGTGCACTGAGAAGCAGGACTGAGGGAAATGGACCCTGAAAAGAGCATGCTCCTACCTGTGAGTGGGCAGCCACTTTGTGGCCTTGAGTTATCTGGCCCTTTCCCTCAGCATCTACCTGTGCCTGGCATAGGGGTACCAGACAGGCGCTGGACTCCACAGGTAAACTCTGTCCTGGCTTTACCGCCCACTCCCTGAACAGCCAGCTGGCCCCCCTTTCTGAGCCTCCGCACCTTCTTTGCAAAGTGGGAGTGCAGCTGGGACAGCCAAGTAAGCAATACCTGCAAAGGACCAGCACAGTGCTGGTGCCTGTCAGCAGGAAGAACAAATGGCCTTTATGTACCCTGTCATCTCTGCATCTCTGCAGCCCTGTGAGCTTGCGCTGGGATCCTGCTGTTCCTTCGGACTTCCTGGGGCTGGATGCAGCTTTGCAGACAATAATAGCCACACTGCCTGCATCCTGGACCTGCAGGGGGCTGGGGGCCTTTGTTGGGGGCCATATGGCCCCTGATGCCGGGGTCACACAGGTCTTGAAACTCGAGATTAGAGAAAAGAGACAGGGAGGGTGATGGGGCCATACTTCAGAGATGTGTCCTAGATGTCAGCAGAGATCCCTTCCGAGCCAGAGACAGATGGATCCGCTTCCTGGGTCTGCGTTGCCTGAGTGCTGGGGGTGGGAGCCAACACCAAGCATGCGGAATTCATGTGGCTCTGTCATCTGCCCTTGGGGACTCCCACACTCTTCTCCCTGGACCTGGGAAATGAAACAACAGGTCACTCCGAGGGGCAGCTGTGGACAGGCCCTGCTGCAGCGTGAGTTAGAACCGGCAGGCCCTCCTCCTTCCGAGCAGGAGGCTCAGGGCCTCCACAGTGCAGCCAGTCCTGCTGCACAGCAAGCCCCACAGGGACCCTTGCTTTGGTGGTGAGGAAACGAGGCTCAAAGAGGTAAAGAAACCTGCTGACGTCTCCCAGCTAATCCAAAGCAGGGAGCACTCCAAAGCAGGTTCCTCTGACTCCTCCCCTCCCCTCTCCCCCTCCCCTTCTCTCCCCTCTCCTTTCCTCTCCTTCTCTTTCCCTCCCTCTCCCTCTCCCTCTCCCTTTTCTCTCTCCCTTTTCTCCCTCTCTTTCCCTCTCTGTCCCTGTCTCTTTCTCTGACGCAGATATGAACCCAATTACTTTTTTCATGCAACTACAACAGGACAAAAAAACATAAGAAACGAACTCCCAACGCACAGAGAGCCACAGTTCGGAACTTCCGGGAGACCCTCCCAAGGACAGGAGATACCTCGGGCATTCAGGGCTGCAAAAACGCACCATAGAGAACAGCAGCCTCTAGGCAGGAGGGGGGGGGGCAGGGAGAGAACTTTGCTTCTCACTCAGCATCTTTCTATAGCACTTGGATTATTTTCCAGATGGACCTGAAAAGTCACAATGTAGGGCTATCCAAGTGGTAGAAGGCTAGGTCACTTAAATTATCTTCTTGACATTTTTCTGAATTAAAAAAGAAAGATGCAGGTTTTTTTTTTTTTTCCAAAAACTTTGAGGTGACGAAAGCTGTGGCCTAAATCCCCAGAAATTTTCACAAATACATTTATTCTTATAATCAGGAGCTCTTTGTGAAGAAGGTTGGAGGGAATAACTGAATCTCAAAGCCAGGCTAAAACACACTTTGGGACTGGTGGCAGGACACAGTTCTCTTTCTGATATCTGTATTGAGGCCACTGCTATCAATAATTAAAAGTGCAGAAACAGAAATCTAGGCTAATGTGGTTTCTGGAGCCAAGCGTTTAGTCTTCCTTTGAACCCCATGCTTTCTACAGAACCTGGAACACAGCAGACACTTGAAAAAATCCACTGGTTAACATCCGCTGGTCTTAGTTTCTTACTGGGTGCTGAGGCAGGAGCCGAGTCAACGCTTGCTGAGGGAAGCCAATCAGAACATTCCCTTGACCCCAGTCACTGGCCCAGCAGGGCGCATCCTGAGTGTGGTTAGCTCCCCTCCCTGCTGCATGTATGGGGGCGTTGGGGGGGCTTCCTCTCCCCACTGCCCTTTTACCACAGTATGCAGAGGATGTGTGGACTCAGCCTCATTAAATATTTACTGCCCTTCCCCGGCCTCTCTGCCCTCCTCCCAACACAGGCAGGTGCGCAGGTGAGCAGAGAGCAGGGCTGAAGCCCCCTTGTCAAGGTTATGGTGGTAACAGACCTGCACTGGAGCACAGGGGTCCAGCGTCAGGACCTCCTTCTTGCCTCCAGCTGTCTGTGCCTGGAAAGCTCTGCGCTGGTCCTGGCGAGCTTTGTGAAGTTCGATATCACTCTCGCTGTCGTCCTCTGTTCTTTTCCCTCCTGGGAGGGCCCCTTCGCTTCACGTCCCTGCCCTGTGTGCTGCCCCTCTCCGGCCTCTTCTATCCTGCCCGCTCCTGCCCTCAGTCAAGGCCAAGCTCTCTCTCTCCCCTTGGTGTCCATCTCACCTCCCAGAATGTCCCTTGGCCCTGCCTGGTGCCTCCGTCCACGGGCTGTGCCGGTAGTTCTCGAGCGGAGCCGTGTAGATTCTGTCTTCCCCACTCCTTGAGGGAGGGAGAGAGGCATTGCAATTCTGGCTCAGCTCCATAGTAACCCACGATTAGAGGAGCAGGGGACCAATAAGGCCACCCCAGGATGGAGGCTGAGCCCGCAGGGAGTGGGCTTGGGCTTCCGGGAGGACAGAGACCTGCACAGACTGGTAGGAAAGTCACAGATCCCGCCCCTGCCAGCCTCCTGGCCTTCTCAGAGTGCCTGACACAAAGCCCAGTGCCTCGGTCCCCTCGTTCCTGCCTTGGGGGGGACTTATTCCACAGGTGGTGCAGCACCAGTGTCTTCTCTTCCTGTCAGATCGAGTCACCTCCCTTTGAGGCGGTTCCCAACTACTTTGTCCAATGTCACCACCTTCTTCCACTCTCTCCTGACATTATCAGTCTTCTCTTTCTTTCTAGTACTTAGCAGTTCCCAAAGATCTTCACTTTTTTCTTGTTTGTAACCCCACCACCCTTCCTAGAATTCCAGGGAGGAGCGTGGGGAGCGGAAACAGGGAGGGCTCAGAGCCCTGGCTGGTGGCCGCACTGCAGCTCCTCTGCCGCCAGCGCCCTTCGCTGCCCTGTCTTCTGGCCTGCGGACCCCTTGGAGGCCATCCATGGTCTTCATGAACTTTGCTAAAGGTGTGCAAAACTTCCAGAGTATCAAGGGCCTTTCTTATGTATTTATTAATTACTGCGTATGTTTGAAATATATACTGAATAAATTCATCACAGGGCATTGGTACATACACACATTGCATCTTTTATTTTTTTTAGACAGGGGCCGGCTTTGTAGTTCAGGGCAGGCTTGAATTGCTTTGTAGTCCAGGACAGGCTTGAATTGCTTTGTAGTCCAGGTTAGCTTAGAACTTGTGGCAGTCCTCCTGTCTCAGCCTCCAAAGGGCTGGGATTACACTGCGCACGGCCCTATATTGCAGCTTGATCCTTTTTACCTCTCCTTGGAAACATTTATCCCTCTCAAGAACCAGAGGGAGCCACACGGAGAAGCCCTGCGATGCCCCCAGTATCAGCTCCTCCCCATAGGCAGCCATCGTTACCAGCCTGGGTCAAGACCCCCAGCCTTTCTGCACAGTTAGATGTTCTCGTGGGAGCACAGGGTCTGGGTGCTTTTACACCGTCTGGCTCACCCGGTGCCTCGTGCTGCAGCTCCCACCCCCATCCTTTAATAAGTATGGTTGAAAAAAAGGTGAATGTTTACGTTTTACAAATTCCTTCTAGTAAAAGACACATTGTCACTAACTCCCCTCAGAACACTCCCCTCTCTTTGAGAACACGTATCCTATTGTTCTAGCCACCTTTGGAAGCAGTTAAAAGTCCTGTTTTGTGAGCATCTTCAGGTTGTACTGTGGCTGCCTCACTGTCCTGAATCAATTCCAAACATTGACCTTTCGTGGTTCTGTTTTGACCTTGGGGGAGAGCCAGAAGCGGCAGGGTGCCAGATCGAGTGAATATGGTGCATGAAGACACGCTGTCATGTTTTTATGAAGCCGCCTTTCTGTCAGCTGGCACCTGGCAGCAGCATTCACTGAATTTTTGATCACACATCATAAAAACACTCAGGAAAGAGGACTTCCAGAACCGCTTCAGAAAGTGACAAGAACAAGGGGATAGGTGTATTCAAGCAAGGGGGAGTATTTTCAGGGAGGTTAATAAGAACGTGCCTTTGACTGTAATGAAAATTTTAAATGCAAATTCTCACCATAGAGTTTGATCAGAGCATGTGGACCTTAGAACTTCTGTTTTCAGTGCCCAGGGGCCACACACCAGGCTTGGGGCTCTTCTTAACAATGTCTTGATTTGGTGGCTACTGGGACAAGGGAAAACATTTCATACCACGTCAGAGTCCCTCCCTTCTTCTTCAGTTCCTCAACACTCCCACACACACTGATGCTATTTAGATCTGAGGAAACCCCACCCAATCCTTGCCCATACCTGGACCTCACACATGCCATGTGAGGTGCTGTCCAGAGCAGGCGTGCCTCAGTCCTCCCAGGAAAGACAGGCATTGGAAGGGCTGTGTCACGGCGGAGAGAGCTGTTGCTGTTTGTGGGAACGCTTATCCTGAGCAGGAGGCCAGAGCATTCCCTTAGATTTCCAAACCCCAGAAAGGATTAAAACACACTGTAAGTTGACTGTTTCTTCACAGGCTGTCTAATCTACACATGAGAGATTAGGAGTCAGTGGGCTCTTGGGAAAATGGCAGCCCCTCCCCACAAGCTTGGCCCTGAGCACAGGATGTGCTCTCCCTAAAAGGCAGAGTGGGAGAACGAGGCAGGTAACAACTGAAGTATAGTGAGCTAAACAGTAGCCCCCAAAACTCATGTCCTTCCCAGAACCTCTGAAAGTCACCTTACGGAGTTAGGGTCCCTGCAGGTATACTGAAGAGGGGTATTGGTAACACTAGAGTCGGAAGGGCCCTGCATCCCATGTGACTGATGTCTTTACGAAGAGACAAAAACAGAAGCAGTGGGGGAGGCCACGTAAAGATGGCAGCTGAGGGTGGAACGACCTATTCCTGTGAACCAGGAACATGGATGATGGGCAGCCACCAGAAGCGGGACTGAGGCATGAAACAGACTATCCCTCGCAACCTCCACAAGAAACCAACCCTGCTGCTGCCTTGATTTCAGTGCTGGCCTCCAGAACAGGGAGAGAATCCACTTCTGTAGTTTTAAGCCACCCAGCTTGTGGCACTTACTAGGTCAGTCCTGGGAATCTCACACCTCAGGGCAGCCAGAGCTTAGCAGCACTTCCAGGAGACCCTGAAGTTCCTAGAGTTCCCAGGTCTCCACAACTGTGCAGGCCGGGCCTCTCTGGGTCAAAGCACCTGCACTCAGGTGTGCAGGCAGCTCCTGGTTGAACAGATTTCCCCTAATAAACAGGCAAACCAAACACGTGTTCCCCTCCAGGCCCTCGAGTCACCTGCCACTTGGCAATGAGAGGACGTCAGCCCGGTTCCTGGCTGGCAGTGCTGACAGGTGCCCATCTGCTCCGGAAGAGCCTGGCCTGGATAAACAGAGCCCAGCTTTGCCTCCCACAGGCAGAGCAGCCAGGCCAGGTGGAAGCCCTACGCCTCCGGGCACAGGTCCCTCAGGACCACTCCCTCCCCCAACCCAGCCGCCCAGCAGGGCGGGCATCCCTGGGAATGCAGGGGAGACAGGGAAAAGGAGGAGTTAGAGCTTGCAGGTAGGACTTGGCTAACCTTCCTGGTCGCTTCTTTGAATCCCTGCTGGGCCCAGAGTCACTGCCCCCGCCATCCGCCTCCCCCAGCTCATGCCCTCATTCAGCCATCTGCCACCCGCACCCCCGGCAGGCACCATAGCCTTATGACTGGGTGCCTGGCTCAAGCTGCGCTGTGGGTGGCCACACCGGAACCCTGTAGGGACTGAGGGGAGTGCCAGGACGCGCTTGAGCTGGAGTGGGTGAAGGGAGAAGACTCAAGGGCCTTCCTCAGAGCCCGGGCCCAGCCAGCACCACCCTCAGCAGGTTTTTAAAGCAGACCCATTTTCCGGCAGAGGTGTGGCCTTAAATATAATGGCCTAACTGAAATGCCCTTAATTCAGCTTCTTCTCTCCCTCCGGGTTCTACCACCTGCTCTCCAGCCCCACGTCACAGCCCCAACCACGGCTCGTTTCCAGAGGCATTCTGCCCATGCTCTTTCACGCCCCACTGGGCAGCCCTGGTGACAGCAGATCCACCCACACACCTCTGAGCACACCAAGTTCCATGCAGGCTCTGGGGCAGACTCCAGCAAGCGGCTTGGCCTCTCTGCTTGCTCCTAAGGACCAACAGTGAGGCTGCAGGCATCGCTCCAGGAGGTGGGAGTAGGGTAGAGGATGTCACCACTATCACCACCCAGTGGTGTCAGGGCAAGGCGCTGGTCCCCATGCCAGGCATCTCGAGCAGGTGGACCCAGGTCCTGTTCTGAGTCAGGTGTTCTTTATACCTGCCACTTTCACTCAAGGTGGCTCAGGCCTCAGAACTTGGCTTTCAAGGAAAAACCTGCAGGCCGGGCCTGTTCCACAGCTGGAAGATCAGGATTTGAGGCTGGGCCACAACGCCAAGGTGAGGATGAAGTCCCAGTCCCCAGACCTGCAGGAACCTGCTCAGGGACCTGTCTCTGCTCTGTGTGGCCTCATCCACAGTGCTCACATCTGCCTGTGACCTCGCAAAGGGAACAGACAGCCTGGCGTCCTGGCAGGAGAGGGACTGGCCCTTGGCTTGGGTCTCTCCCTTCCCCAGTGGGCCCTGTGGATTCCACGTCGGATCCCACAGAGTCCAGGGCTGGTACCCTCACTTCTTCCCAGCCACCTTCCCCCAAAACAGGCCAAGGGCCTTCTTTCATTTCTTTGCAGTTGTTTTCCTGCCTTGTAACCACAAGGAAATAGGCCAGGCCCAACAAAAATAATCCTGAAACGTTCCAAGGAACCTCAAAATTGTGCCTGGCCTGCTTGAGCCTTAGAACTGCAGCTCTGTGTGAACTTGAATAAGTTGCCTTCTTTGTCCTCAGTTTCTTCACCTGTAACTGTTGGCATGACAACAGTGCTTGCCAAGCTGGGCATGGTGGCTCATACCTGTGGGGTTCAGTTACGTGGGGGGCTGAGATGGTGAGTCAAGATAGTGAGACCCTGCCTCGGAAGGAAGGAAGGAAGGAAGGAAGGAAGGAAGGAAGGAAGGAGGGAGAAAGAAGGAAGGAAGGAAGGAAGGAAGGAAGGAAAAGGGAAGTGAAGGGAAGGAAGAAGGAAGGACAGAGAGAGAGAGAGAGAGACTTTGCCAGAACTCTTGTAAAAGGCAAGTGAGGCAGAGACGTGTGCAAGTGCACACTCTGAAGTAGTCTGTTTCCTTCCTTTATGTAAATGGACCCAGTCCAGTAATAATAATGACACTCATAATTATGGTGACCATTCATTTACACTTCTGGTGTGGACACATGATGCCGAGGGCTCTGCCTGCACAGTGTCCTGTGTCCTCTGATGCCATCTTTCTTCCCACACCCTTTATCAGGAGACAGCTCACCTCCCCGAAGGCACCCACCAGTTCTGCCTCTCCCCGCTCCCGCGCCCCCCAGACCCTGGGCTATCTCAAGGGCCAGCCCTCTCTCCTGGGACAGTCTCGCAGGAACACGTGCTGCTTCCCGGAAAGGGAAGGTGGGCAGAAAACAGCCCCAGCTGGAAAATCAGAGGACACGTTTCTGCACAGCTTCTTCAGAACAATGGCCCTCTAGAAAAGCCCTACGCTCCACCGTCACGGAGCAGCTCTGCTCTGCCTTCTGCTACTTCCAGCCTGCCCCATTCCACAGCCGCAGCAATCCTAATTTTCCCAGCGCCACACGGCAAGAAAGCAGCACGGATTCCACCAACGCTGAGCACCTACAAAGTGCTCCATGGCGCCACATCACGTTCTGGTCAGGGCGCTGCGGACACAGGGACGGTCAGTACCAGTAAGGCCTCTGCTGGTGGCGTTGTCATGCATGAAAAGACACTGGGACCTAAGTAAGTCCACAAGGTAGGACTGACAGATACTACAAAGAAAATAAACCTGGGTGTGCGGGACAGAGGGGTGCGTAGGTCTGGGGAGGGGAGGCATTCTCTGTACATGCACTGGTCAAGGGGGCTTCTCTGACGGGTGGCGTTGAGCTGAGAACTGAATGATGAGGAAGAGGTACGGAAGAGCTAGGAGGATGCATCAGCTGGGGGAACAGGGAGTGCGAAGGCCCTGGTCAGGTATGCGCTTGGGTCAAGGGTCAGGAAGGAGGCCAGGATGGTCAGGGCAAAGCGAGTGAGGGGCAGCAGGAGAGGCAAGGAGAAGAGGGGCCGAGGGCCAGCGCCCAGCAGTGGTACAGCACTGAGCTTGAGTTTCACTCTAATGGCAATGGTTTAGGGGGGGTTAAGCAGGGCAACGGCCTTTATGACTTATTATTTAGAAATACTTCTCTGCAACCATGTGAAGCATGGCTCACAGGGGGTGAGCAACTGCTAGGAAGCAGTGGTGCCCAGAACTATCATGCCAGCCGTGGGGAACAGAAGAAGGTGGAAGATGAAGACTTTGAAACAAATGCACATGAACACTTAGCCCCAGGCCCAGCATGCACCAGGTGCTGGTCGGCAGAGTGGGGTGGCTCAGGAGGGTGCTGGCGCTGGGTGCATGGCCACAGTTAGAAAGCTGGGTGGCTGGAACAAGGTTGAGGTGGTGGTTGCCTTTCGTGAGTTGAAGGCCACATGCAGCCCTGGGGAGGCAGTGCGCAGTGGCACCCTGGGAACCACACAGCCTTCTTTGGTGCCCTAAAGGGTGTGACTTCTTTCAATTCTTACGAGGCCATTGTCAGCGCCACTATTTGTGACACATAAGTATTGTGGAAATGAAAACCTAGGAGAAGTCAGAATAGAAACAACTTACCTTCTTTGAATATTTTCAAAATGTTGTTTATAGTATGTGTATGCATGATTTAAATCTCAAAATACAAGAGCACACAGGGAAAAACTAAGTTTCCTTCCACTTCTGTGACCCTACCTGGAAAAAGTTCTGTTTTCTGGTGTGTGTGTGTGTGTTGCTAGGGATGGAATCCAGGACTCTGAGCGTGCTAGACAAGCACTCTGCCATTTCTGGAGTAGGGCAGTGTCAGGATTCATTTTATATCAGCATATGGGTCACAACTGGATTCTGTTTAGTGTCTGTATATCTTACTACTGCATTATATCAGAAGATGGGCATTTAGATGGTTTCCAAGTTTTAGCTACTATGATATAAACAGTTCTGCTATAAATACCTCCAGATGGAGATCTTTGGATTCCGTGTTGGATACTTTTTTAGATGTGGACTTTCTTGCTCAAACTTTTTTCTGTTTTTAAAAATATTGACAAATCGCTCTTTGGCAAGATTGAATCGATGCCTTCTCCACCTCAGCCCCGCTGACTCTGAGGCCTTCCCTCCACGACATCAACTCAAGGCTTCGTCCAAATGTTTCACTCTTGCCAATATCATGACACCTCACAATTTGCATTTTGAAGCACAAGTCTGCCTGCATGGGGGTGTGAGCGTTGTCACCCCCACTGTGTGGCTCAGAAAGCTCCAGCCCCAGAGCCTGCATCCCAGCGGTACTGACAGAAGCAGCACAGAGGTCACTGGCTGGAAGGATGTGGGCCAGCGTGGGTAAAGGAGGGCCAGGTGAGGGAGTCGTTGCCTCACAGAGGCCCAGCAGGCAAGAGGAGCAAAGGGGCACCCAGGACAGGAGCCAAAAGCTAGGACCATGGCCAGATGGGTAAACCCTCCACCAGGCCCAGCGACCAAGTGCTGCGTCTGCCGTACTTCTGCCTGTGCCAGCTGAAGCCCACATGTGGATGTCATGAGCCATATTAGGACGATGGGAAGTAGGTCACTTGCCAGAGGAGCTGGGAGTCTAAGAGCAGAGATGAGAATCGATGTTGACATTAAGACTAAAGGCCCAAGTTTCCGTGTTTCCGTTCTTCTCACCATAAATGGATTGGTGGTTGCAAAGTAGGAAAATGCAGGCTGCATTAGAGAGAGAGAGAGAGAGCTGTCAATAAACCCCAGTAGCCAAATGAACCCAAGTTTAGCATCGCTCTCCAAGCCTGTTCTGGAGCCTCTCGACTGCCGACTCTTCTAATGGGCTTCACTTCCGCACACTCAAAGGTAATGGGATCGGTTCAGCAAAAACAATGTTCTAAATAAAGAAATGCAATCAGAGCTGCTGCCCTTCCACAGAAAAGCCCTTCTTGCAGGCCTTGGACTTAAAAGGAAGGGATCGACGTGAGCTTGGAGAGGGGCTATGCATATGGCGTGTATGTAGATGATGGTATGGTGGTATGTAGATGATGAATTTGAAGCACAGCTAGCACTACGTAATGACAAAGCTATACCACGCTACTATCACTTGCTTACTTAAAACAGAACTTTTGGGAAAGAGTCCAAGGGCAGACAAACCTGGCTGTCTGGGAACTGGAATCGGGCCCCGGTGTGCAGGGCTTCTGTTCACAGCGGGGCTTCCCAGAGGAGTGGGTCTTAGGGTAGGCTTTGGAGACTCATGCCCCATGGCTGCTCAGCAATCTGAAGAGGCATCTTCAGAGGGTCCCAAGGTAGTCATGGACCAGGCACAAGCCCCCAAAGCAGGCACATTCCAGAAGCTTGTGCCTATACAGACAGGGCTCACCAAGCACCAAGGCTCAGAATCAAGGAGCCCAGCTGCCTACGGGGTCTCAGAGGACTGGCCCGGAGAAGCCAGTCTCTGGCCAGTACAGAGAGTCAAGACACCAGAGGCCCCAGCTGTCCATGTTCCTGCGTGCAGCTCATCTCCACATGCCTCTAACTTTCCATGTCCACTCTACTGTCTCAGGCAGTCAGTTAGTACAGAAGTCTTGACCCAAACCAGAGCTGGTGCTAGGCACCATGGGGAACAGAGGAGGGCACAAGTGCTGGGGGTTTGGTGGCTGGGAGCTCTGGGGAACAACCAAGCACTGCCTTGTAGAGTTGAATTTGCACACCAGTGATCCGGCAGTCATTCCCTGTTCTGAGTATGTGCCCTGGAAACTCTTCCACACGTGTGAAAACAAGTACAAAGGGTGCTCAGACAAGCAGTGTTTTTGATAGGAAAGTTACTCAGCTGGGAACCCCGAAGAAGTCATCAAATGTTCATCATAGTCTCTTCCCATAATTTAACACTATGCAAAAGTGAAAATGAATGAACTACAGTTACATCCAGTAGAGAGCAAAAGGATCCTAGAAACAAATGATGCATGAACAAAAGCAAGTTTTAAAAGACTACAAGATCCAGAATGGGATGGATTGTACACCTATAATCCTAGCACTCTGGAAGGCTGAGGCAGGAGGATTCCAAGTTTGAGCCCTGCTGAGGAAATTTAGTAATTTAAAGAGACCCTGACTCAAAGTAAGAAATAAAAAAAGAGCAGGGCATGATGGTGCACACCTATAATCCCACCGCCCTGGAGGCTGAGGCAGGAGGATCTCCAGGAGTTTGAGGCCAGCCTGGGCCACCTGGTGAGTTCAAGGCCAGCCTGAACTACATAGCAAGACCCTGTCTCAAAGAAAGAAAGAAAGAAAGAAAGAAAGAAAGGA
The DNA here is from genome assembly GCA_004027595.1 of Dinomys branickii. Taxonomy (NCBI): domain Eukaryota; kingdom Metazoa; phylum Chordata; class Mammalia; order Rodentia; family Dinomyidae; genus Dinomys; species Dinomys branickii. Next base: position 47,426 of record PVLD010008952.1, read on the forward strand.
AGAAAGAAATAAAAAGAAAAAGAAAAAAGGGCTGGGGATGTAGTTCAGTGCAAAGGCCCTGGGTTCCATCCCTAGTACTCAAAAAAAGGAAGACTATATATTTTATAGCTTTATAGCATTTTTCCCGAAGCTTAAAAACATGCAGTTCTAGACAACATTTTCTTTCCTTTTTTTTTTGAGACAAGGTCTTGTTATATAGTTAAGGCTGGCCTTTAGCTCATCTTGTAGCCCAGGCTGGTCTCAAACTTGCAATGATTCTCCTGCCTCAGCCTCCTGAGTGCTATAGGCAACATTTTCTAAGAAAGTTGTACAAATGCACCTTAGACTTTTTTAGAGCAAAGAGTGAACATAACATTTAGGACAGTTATTTCCTTGTAGGATAATGAAACAGGGCTGGAGTTAGTCTCTGTCACATTCTAGTTCTTAGGCCACACAGTGAGCCACAAGTTTTTGCTTCATTATTATGCTTTATTAATTAAATATATTTTTATACCTATATCTCTAGCCCTGTTTAACCTTTAAAAAATTTATTTTGAGACAGTGTCTGGCTAAGTCACCAAGTTGCCCAGGCTGCACACTCAAGCTTTGTGATCCTCCTGCCTCAACCTCCCAGAGTGCTGAGATGACAGAGGTGCACCACTATGACTAGTCATAATAGTTCTAGAGAAATATTGTACGAGTCCTGCTCCGAAGGAGACTGCTATCTATTTGAGAAGACAGATGCATAGACTAAAAAAATACATTTTGTATGCCATAATACAAGATCCTTATGAATGCCTGTATATGCTTGGGCCCTCTGTTTTTTGAGACAGGATCTCACTATGTATTTCAGGCTGGCCTTGAACACGTTTATGTAGCCCACATGGCATCAAACTCACTGTGATTCTCCTGCCTCAGCCTCCCAAGTACTGGGATTACAAGTACATGCCACCATGCCTGGCTTGGACTTTCTTTTTAATGTGACCCTGGGATAAAACCCAGGGCCTCAAACATTCTAGGCAAGAAATTCTTCCAGCCCCTGCATTTCGATTCTTGATTGCAAATTCAAACTAGCTCAGGCAAAAGTAAACAACATGAAACAAATGTTTGAAAATCTGGCTAATAATTGAAGTAGAGCTGGTGTTGGGGGACTATTAAACCCCAAAACTGAGCACCTTACTTCCTCACTCTCTGCTTCTACCTATGTGCTGGCTTCATTATGTTTCCTGCTACACATGGGCAGCCTCTCTCCGGCAAGGGCAGGAGATGTGGAGATGTAGATAACACCAGCCTGGCTTACATCCTGCTGTTTTAGCAAACCCAAAGGAAAAAGAGAGATTTTTTTTTTTTTTAAACCTATGCTCCATATACAAAAGTCCCAGGCAAGGATTCTGATTGGCCTGGTTTGAGTCACATGTCTATTCTTGGGCTAGTCACTGTGGCCAGGAAGAAAGTTATTGTGTGTTTGGATGGGAAGTTTCTCAGAGGCAACAAGGCGCTGGCATCCTGGGAAGGGAGGCGAGGGGAGGGGAGAGGAGAGGAGGGGAGGGAAGCCAGACAAATATGGTGGATGTTGGCTCCAGTTGCTCAGACAGTATGGGGCAGTGGGGACGGAGAGGCTTTGGGAGAGAAGGTCCTAGCAGTGAAGATGAAGGAGAATTGGGGCCTGGGGGAAGGAGGAAGGGTGGACCCTGCTGGACCCTAGGAGACAGAGGGCTGACTGTGTGCTATAAAGATGCCTCTGGGGGGCCCTGGGGAACCATCTTAGTTATTCTGGGGGCTGGCCCACTGCAGGGTATAGAAAGAATCCTTGATGGGAGGGATTCCCTGGGAACGGAAAATAGGTATGCAGAAGGCAGAACACAGGATGTTGCGGAAGCCCAGAGCACGCCCCCACACAAGCCTTGGGCTGACTCAAGCGGAAGTCTGGGACTGTGAAGGGGACAGACTGGAGGCAGGTTGGGAACAGAACGTAGCTCTGGGCCGGGAACTCTTCCTTCTAGAAGGAGCTGTGTAGAAGGATGGTTTCCAGCACAGCTGATCTGGCTCATCACCCCCAGCCTGTAGCATTTAGCAGTCCCACGCTCAGTTCATGTGTCCAAGGGTGGCACCCAGTATGAGGATTTGGGCCTAAGAGGCTAGTGGCCATTTTAATGACTGAAAGGGAGGCTGACTGAAGGAGAAAGTAAGGTTTGGAAAGGGGATGCCAAATCAGATCAAATGAACAGGCCACTTATCAGTTAAGAATCCAGGCCCTTAGAGTCTGCCCTGGACTAGAATCCCTATTCTGCCACTTAACAAATGTGTAACCTGAGTAACCTGCTTTGAGTCTTAGCATCCGGGTCAGTAAAATGGCCTTAATACAGTAGTCATCCTACCTGAGGAGCGATTATGAGGCTTAGGTGAGACAAATTACGAAGGGCATGAGATTCTCCATGTTTACAGTCATGATTTCATGATTGCTGAATCCCTAAGGTCAGAGCTGTGAGCCTCAGGCAGTGCAGACAGCCACCAGAGACTTTAACCTCTTTATTTATAAGCCCTTGCTGAGGACACTGTGCATTATAACCCGAGCATCTTCCTCCTCAGGGCTTTGCCTGTGCTGTGACCTCTACATACTCCAGGGCTGGTTGCTCACATCCAAATTTAGGAGAAATGTCATCTCTCTGAAGAATCCTTCCCTGGTCACCCCAACCAAAAAGGGGTCTTGGCTGCACTCTGTCCTGGTACTCATGTAGGACGTTCCTCTCATCACTTCTGACACTAATGGTCTGCTCCCTTTCACCTACTTCAGACACCTGTTCCCCCACCCTGTCCCTAGCCCAGCCTGGCACACGCTGAGATGATTACGGAATGAATGATGATGACCTAGGACACACGAGCCTTCCTTTTCGGCCAGGCTCCTAGAGGGTGAGTCTGTCCAGAGACTGTAACCTGAGCCCTTCCAACTCCTGTGGCCTTAATTGCAGCTGGCTTTGCAAGAGTCCTGACTGTGTGGTCCGCGTTCAGGTCAGGCCATGGAGTCCTCAGAACTGGACTCACCAACTCATAGGTCACCAACTCTTGGCCCTCCCTGGGTTCCTTGTGGACCACCCAGAACCTCTGTGTGGGGCTGGGGTAGCCAGCTGGAGCTTGGCTAGGGCATCAATCCATCTGACAATATTTGCAGATAGCCTCCTTCAGGTCCACCCCAGGCCTTAGGTGAGGGCAGAGTGACATTTGCCACTGGGGAGTGGCCTCAAATGGCCCGGGGGAGACAAGGCCTGTTGGACACTCTCCTTGGCCAGCAGCACTTACTAGGTGGTTTAACATCTAAATGTCTAACCCTGAATAGTAATTTATGATTTCACACTGACAAATAATGCCACTGACACAAAAGTGTGACAATCCAGTTTGCTGACAGCGGACTGTTTCTCCCTGAGGACCAGTGTTTTTTAAGTTATTGTCTGTGGACCCTCTGTGATCAGCCATGAGATGCTTTAAAAAAAAAAAAAAAAAACAGACACAGTAGCATACACCTCTCATCCCAGCACTCTGGGAGGCTGAGCAAGAGGACTACAAGTTCAAGCCTCACTTCATAATTTAGCAACTTAGCGAGACCCTGCCTCGAAATAAAACGGGCCGGGGCTGGGCCTCACTGTGAAGGCTCCCGGTACTGGAAAAGATGTGGATTCCTAGCCAGCCCAGCCTTGCTGGGCCAGAAGCTCTGCAGTGAGCCTTAGGTCTGCATTTCTCTCAACTAGCAATTGGTTAGGGAGGATTTGTGCCAAGACAGTTGGGCTCCAGAGCCCGCACTCCGCACTTTCACACAGTGACAGCTCTCAGCTTGGTGCAGGCCCACGGCTGCCTCTCCCTGAGGGACTCTGCAATGACCCCTCTCTAACTTCCAGTGGCATCCACCCCACAAGCGGCCAATTCTTCCTGCTACTCTTGCTTGCATGCAGGGCGGTCTGAATCCTCTCTGCTCAGAGGGCAGGATGTCATTTGGGTCACTTCTATGTCCAATCTGACCAGACAAATGCCAGTGAGCTTCAAGAAGGATTCATTCACCCAATCAATTCTTCTCAAGCCTACCACACGCCAGGCCCTTTTTAGTCACCTGGGATTCAGCAAGGTCAGACTAGACAAAAATCCCTCCCATGGAAGGCTTCATCCTGTGGGTGAAATATACACGTGAAATCATAGTGGCTTCTGCAAGGGCTGCTGGGAAGTAAATAAATCTAAGTATACAGAGGAAGGAAAGAAGGGTGTGGGCTGAAGTAATTAGGGAGGGCTTCCCGGAAGATGCATTATGGGCAACCTCTTTTTTGATCACTGAAATCACCCAAGACAGCTTTCTCCCCACATCTCACTCCTGGAGTCAGTGCCAGGGTGCTAGAGTACCTGGTGGTGTTCCTGTGGTTTGCAGGGTCTGGACCAAGGCCTGCAGGGACCTATGAGAGTAGGGATAGTGAGGAGAAGGTGCAGAGGGACAAAAACTAGTGGTGTTGCCTCAAGCCAGATCACTGTTCTGGAATCCAGTCCCGACCCTTCTCTTGGGCTGCGTTATCAGCAAGACTTAGGAACCCTTTGAGCCTTGGTGTCTGCAGCTGTAAAGTGAAAACAAAGCAAATGATGGGTTTGTTGTGAGGATGAAATGCTCATCTCAGGAAAAGGTGGGGTTAGTTAGTGGGAGGCATCATCGCTAGGGATTGTTGTTTGTTTTGTTTTTGTAGAGAGGGTTCACTCTATTGTCTAGGCTAGTCTGGGACTCATGATTCTCTTGCCTCAGCCTCCTAAGTGCTGTAATTATAGGCAAGCCACCACACTCAGCTAGTATTGCTCCTTTGAGCAGAAGACTCTTCAATAGTCCTTACCCAGGATGAGAGACTTGGAGGAGAGAGTACCACCCTGCGCACGTTTGAAGCTTCTTGCTGGGTTAATTTGAGGAAAGAATCTGATCTCTCTGGGCCTCCATTTCCCTCCCCATGAAATGGAACTAATAGCTCCCTGCCATGCTATGATTGCTGTAAGGTTTAAAACCACAAATATTAAGATGTGTTAGGTACATGTGCCAACTCCCCACAATGACTGTAATATTATTACTGCAAACACATACTAATAAAAACTTTTTACATTGAAAAAACAGATAAAAGATAAATGCGGCACTTGAAGCTTAGTAGGTGCTGAATAAACATTTTCATCCCTCTGGGGTTTCCCTCCCCAAGTGGCCCCGTGGGCAGCTGAGATAACATGATGGACGCCTCCCTCAGGGTCTGGGTCCTTTACATGCAGGAGACCACAGCTAACAGGGCCTTCACTCTCACTTCACGGAGAAGTGAAATGGCCCAAGCCCTTCTCTAGTCCCTGGGGCCAAACATTCTCCACTTAGAAGACTGGGAGAGGACAGGAAATCACCGTTGTCTGCGATTTGATTCAAGATTCCACCGACTACGGATAGGCTGTCTGCTCCCAGGGTTTCGGCCCCTGCCGACTGGCTCAGACCAGTGCGTCCTGCTCCCCACTTGCTCTCCGCCTGGAAATCTCTACATATCTGTTTCTTATTGCTGCTGTAACAAAAGACCACACATTTAATGGCTTAACACAAAGGCAATATTTTAAAGTTCTGGAGTAAGAATGAGGAGGGAGATTAAGGTGTGGTCAACTGGCTGGGCAAGCGGGCGTGACCTGTCAATCATGGAGACTCAGGACACACAAACTACAGCCCCCTGCATGTTGGGATCAACCAGAAAGTGCTATCTTCAATTTTTCTGCTGCAAAATCAAGCAGGTTTTTGATAGGGATGGCTTAGATCTGACCTCAGCCTGAAGAACGCGGGACACAAAAGGTGGTGGCTATTAACCTCGTGGTCACTGTGAGTTCTCTCCGTGGCCCGCTCTCATTCGGTGGAGTACCCTTCTTTTCTGACCTTTAGTAAATGTAAAACCTCACTACCTTTTTTGTGTGTCTCACCCAGTTCTTTGTTCAGGACGCTGAGAAGGTCAAAGAATCTCAGAACCAGAGAACTCAGTAACAAGAAGTCTAAAAGGAGCTGTAGAGGGCCGAAACCAAGGTGTCAGCAGGATTGTGTTCCTCCTGCAGACTCCAGGGGGAGAAGCCAGTCTCTTGCCTTTTCCAGCTCCCAGAGGGTGTCTGCATCCCTTGGCTCATGGTTCCCTCCGTCCATCTTGACCACTGACTCAAAGCATCAGTAAGGGGGCTCCTGGCCTCAAGTCACTCTGGCTCTCCTGCCTCCTCCTTGGGTTATGAGGCCCCTTGCGTTTACATTGGGCTTACTAAGATATCCTCATCTCAGAATTTTTGACTTAGCCCCATCTGCAAAGTCCCTTTTGGCATATTCACAGGTGTGTTCTTCTGGTGACCACACTTCACCCAGCACTGTCACTGTGAACACACAAGAACTCTTGACTTTGCTTGCTCTCATCTGCTCTTCCTGTCTGCCCCACCAACGGACGCCAACCTGGGAGCCTGGCATGAGTCTTCCTTCTTTCCTGCTCTACCCCCACCGCATCCACTGCACCTTCTCTTCAGCTACCCTTGCCCAAGACACACCCCACCCCTGCAGACCATAGGAGCAGCCTCCACGCTGGCCTCTGCTTCCACACTACCTCCCTATGGCCCTCCCCCAAAGCAGCTGGTGATCGTCACTTTTTCAAATGCTCCAGTGGCTTCTCATCTCAACGAGAATCAAATTCGATCTCTTCACCATGGTCAGCAAGGAAGGCCCCATCGAGTCCGGCGTGGCCAGTATCTCCCATCCCATTCCTATCGCCCCTTTCCCACTGAGTTCCGGCCCATCACACCATCCATGGACCCTCACACAGGCCACACCGGGGCAGGGCCTACGAACCTGAAATGTTCCTTCCCGATTCACACAAGCTGGCTTATCTCGGTTAAGCTGCGATCGGCGCAAATGATGCCTCCTCAGAAAGACCCCTCAGGCTTCCAGTTCTCCTCAGCATCCTTTTCCCCCAGCCCCTGCCACAAAGCTGGCTTTGCTAGTTCATTTGCATTTTGTCTGTCTTCCCCATAGAAAGAAGCTCCAGAACAGCAAGGAGCTCACCCAGTTTACCACTGAATTCCTAGCCCTGATCCAGGGCCTGGCACCTAGTAAGTACTGGATAAATTACGTATCAGCTGCGAAGTGGGGGTAGTCATTAGTTTCTGTCCATAGAAGTCTAAACTCTGAATACTCACCATTCAGTTCAGCTGAGAACCCCTTGAGTTCCCTGCGCCTACTATGTACAGCTCTGGGGGAGATGGAGGAGAGCCCCCTCAGTACCTCTAGAGGCTCTGGCCCAAAGGAGGAACTTGTCAAAAGGATGAAAAAGCCGAGAACCTGCATCTGAGGCTTCTCTGATGAGACCTACAGGTCTGAGGGCTTAGAGCTGGGGAGCTCAGAGAGAACTGAGCTCCTCTGAAAGACAGAATATCTTATCTATGGGCGCTGGGTGGGGGAAGGTCCTGAAAGAGCTCTCAAAGCTTTTTCTGAGGCCATCCGGGTTACTTTAAGAAATTTTAGCTGAGCATTGTGGTACACACCTATAACCCCAACCATCTGGGAGGCTGAGGCAGGACTGGGGCTAGGGATGAAGTTCAGTGGTAGAGCACTTGCTTAGCATGTATGAGGCGGCCCTGGGTACAAATCCCAATAGCAAATAAAAAATGTAATAGAAAGAAAAGAAAAGAAACTTTTAACTGAAGAAGAGACAACAGCTGAAGATCTAATTTTTGTCCCCAAAGAATCAGCAACCCAGTAGTGGAGACAAGCAACAAAAGGCCCAGCAGAGCATCACAAGCACGGCCACACAGGGAACTGCTGGGCTCTGGGGCTGGTAAGCCCAGGCCAGCATCTCCAGCCCGTCACTGATGTTAGGGCTCAGTTTCCTTATGAGATTTTTAAGTTCTTCACCAGGTTGTTGTGAGGCATAAAGAAAGATATTAAATGTATGAGCTGGGTGGGTGTGGTGGTGCATGCCTGTAACCCCAGCACTGGGGAAATGGAGGCAGGAGGTCTATCAACCACAAGACCAGCCTGGGTTACACAGTAAGTTCAAGGGCTGAAATACACAGAGAGACCCTGGACTACCCAATGAGACCCTGTCTTCAAAAAGAAAAGATAATAAATGTAAAGAGCCCTACACTCAGGGAAAGTTCAATAAAGGTAGTTATCATGGTTGAGATGGGTGGGACACTGCTCAGGACTCCTAGTCTTTCTTAAATTCCGTGGGTGGAAGAGGAGCTTAGTGTGTTTCACGGGGAGCGTGTCTGCCACCACAGATACTGCAGGACCAGTGCCTCTCCAGGGAGCGTCCCCAGGAGACTGAGGCAAAGGTCCATGGGGACCCAGCATTATGTAGCTGAATAAGCTCCCCCAGTTGTACTTAAGCCCTTTAAGACAGGGCTCTTTGTAGTCATGAGCAGCAAGCCAGGTCCTCCTGGGTTTTGTCTTTAAAGCAGCAACAGGGCTTGGGATGTAGCTCAGTGGCGCAGCACCTGCCTGGCAAGCGTGAGTCCTTGAATTAAATTCCTGGTACCAAAATAGACCAAAACAACCTCCAAACAAACAAAAAAACAAAGAAGCAACATGTGAGCCTTGCTCTTAAGAGTAGCACATAAGGCTTGAAGCCTGAATCCTATATGCAACTTCCGGGAGCAGGACTTTGCAACGTACAGTATGAGAAACCTCTAGTTTTCAAGTCTTTGGGCTGTGGACCATCTCAGTAAGAACCTACAGGATGTGGTCCACACAAGGACATGGTATGAGGTTGAACTCTTGAGAACACTGGGCTACTCTGCCTCTGCTTGGGCTCCTTCTTCCATAAATCCGCCCCTGGGTTCCTCTGCCTTCCGGGGCCTAACCGCCACCTCTTTTGTGCCACCAGCTGCCAGAGCTAAGCCCATCCTCTTGCCCAGCACGCACCCCTACCTGTAAGTACACTCACCCTAGTGCCCACGTGTATGCTGTCATCCTCATTCATTCGCCCCTCCCATCTCAGCTCCCAGCAAGCAGTGCACACTGTGCAGTTGCTTCCTAAATGTTCCCTGTATCAGTGTGGGGATCCATCCTCCCATTGGTTAAAACAGTAGCTTTGCGCTGCACTCAGCCTCTGGGAGACATCAGTAATATACCAACCTGCCATGAGGAGCTCTACTTCCCATGGTTCCTACTGACTAAGGAGGGCTGGGCTATTCTTGAAGAATCAAGATGAACAAGTTCCTAATAAAGCAGGGCTTTAACCCACTAATGGAGTCCTATTTAGTAATGAAATGACCTATCTTCCACTTTCCAGTCCCTGAGGTGTGGCTACACAGCAGAAGCTGTGCCTAGAACAAAGATCAAAGGCTACCTGATACTCTTCTCCCTGCCATGACCTGGAAATTCCACCAGCTTGACAGTGTTATATGTTTAAGTCAACAACCAGTGGCTTCCCATCTGGTCTGCAATAAAAGCTAAAGCCCTTAGAATCCCTATAATGTTCTTGGTGATTTCTTTCTCAACACATCATCCTCCATCCCTCTTGCTTGACATCCTCACCTTGAGTCTTCTCAAGCTAAACCTGTATTTCTCAACCTCGCCACTCTTGAATTTGGGTCAGGATAACCATTCGAAGGTGGGGGGAAGCTCTGTTATGCATTGCAGGATGCTGAGCAATATCCCTAACCTCTACCCATTAGACACTAGTAGCACACAAACCCCCTTTCTGCCCCATAGCGACAAACAAGAATGTCTGCAGATGTTGCCGTACATCCCCCAGGGTGGCCCTCTGTTGAAGACCACTGGTCTGTACCCCTTCTTCAGCCATACTACCCGCTGGTATTCTGCTCCCACCCACTGCCTTTGTACCTGACCTTTGCTATGACTGGATATTTGCAGTGGTTGCTGACACTTCTTCTGTCTATAGTGTTTACTGCTGTTCAGCGTTCCACATATTCACCCCTCAGCCTGATGTCTGGTCTAGGAAAATCTGCTCCTATAGAAAGCCTGCACAAATCCATGTGCAGGACACTGGAAACCGTTCTGCACATGTGTCCTGGGATTTTGTAATTAACAGGTCACGCCTATTTCCCCAGCCAGTTTTGCCACACCTTAATTGCCTGTCTCAACAGGGGCAGCCTCATGGTATCCCTTTCCTTTGGCAAGGAGCCCATCGTGATGTGTATACTGAAATACATATTGACATTTTTGTTTTTACTTGTTCAAGCAATAATACTAGTTGACCTTTTCTGAGTGCTTCCTGCATGCCAGGTATTACGTTAAATACATGAACCTTCTTATTCAATGCTCTCCACAAACAGGTGAGGTTGGCTTTATTATTACAGTTATCTCACTTTCACCGACGAGATGTAAAAATATCCAGATTTCTGATTCAGAGTTTAACCTAAACAAGCTGGTATGATATTCAAATTTCCCTATTCCTAACCACTACAAAAACTGTCTCTCTCAAAAGATTATCGGAAAGTCAAACAAGAAGCAGAAGTAAACAGGGAGAACCCAGTGCACTTCCCAAAAACAACTAGCTGCTATTAGTTGGTAACACTAGAGTATAAAAAGAATGTGTAGGTCTAGGAGTATTTCTCAGTGGCAGAGTGCTTGCACAAGGCCCTATGTTCAATCCCAGAACCATACACACACACACACACACACACGATTTTTTTTTTCTTTTCATACAATAGTAGTGTCAGATTTTTTGTTCCACTTAGGTTTTTTTACCCTTTAATGTATTTTGAACAAGACTTTGAACTTCACTGAGTTGCTGTCTCCCCTCTTAGAAACTTTAAGTTGATGTTCTGGCTGCTTAGGACAAAGAGATCTAATGAAGATAAGGATGTGGAAGGATACATAATGTGCTGGCCAGAACAGCAGCCAGGCAGGTTTGGACTCTTGCCTGTTCAGGAGCTGCCTCCCTAAAGGATGTTTGCTTGTTGCTTCTGTCCTTTTGCTTAGGCAGCTTCAGGCTACCATCCCATTGGCTGAGAAATGATAGGTTTCCCTACCAGACTTCCTCAGGTACCTTGGAGAGTGGGCTAAGAGTAAGACAAAGGGCTTTCATCTTAAGGATTCTTAAGGATCCAACCCATGACTTGTTTACTTTTCAGGTGAAGCCATATTGCAGAGTACCAAACTTACGGCTGTGTTCACTTAACTTGCTCAACCCCAGCAGGTAGGTCTCACTGCTACCTTCTTATGAGAACTGACGCTCAGAGGTGTTCATACCTCACGCAGGATCACGCAGGTGGTCAGGGGTGGAGCTGTACATGTACGTTCCTTACAACATCTTAAGGAATCAGAGCAGATGGTTGGAGCTGCCTGATGTCTTCTCACTCAAGCTCCTTGCTCCACATAAACGAAGCACAGCATCTCAGGGTCCTGACAAAGGCAGCCGCAGGCCCCACAGCTAAGGTTCTGGTTTTCAAAAGACTTTTGCTTTAAAATACCCCCAAGGAAGCCATGGTAGTGAATGAGTAGTAGTTTGTTCTGCATCCTGGTGCCCCAGGCATTGGAGTAACCGACTTCCTGAAGAGGATTTACCTAAAGCTAAACAGAATTAAACTGCATGTCAGAGCTATAAATCAAGGGCAGGGACTCTACTCTGTAACTCCCCCCAAAGAAAAGAGCCCTAGACCTGCCCAGATGAGTTTGCCAATAGGGCTAGCCTTAGGGAAGAGGTAGTATTAGGGATAAAGTTAAGAGAAACTCAAGTTTCAAATAACAATCCCTTTTCTTTTTCTTTCCTTTCTTTTTTTCTGTTTTGTTTTTTTTTAGCGCTTTATTGAGCTCAAGGTCCCACGCCTGCTAGGCAAGTGCTCTACTCCTAAACTAACCCTCCATTCCCTGAGCAGCCTGTCTCCTTCAGCCACAGAATCTTTCCCTTCTCTCTCCCTGGTCTTCAACTGTTTCCCCAGTCCTTCTGAGGTCAGGAATGAAGTGTCTCTTCCTTCCTCAGTCAGCCTATGGAGAAAAAACCCAGTCCCAACTTTACGTATTCCTTGGGCAGAGGACAGTCTACCCTGTCTCCATACAGCCAGTGATGAGCCAGGCTAGGAATGTGGCTTCAGAGGCCTTAGGAAATGACTATTTGGTCGGGGGAGAGAGGTAGAACCATGAGGGATGGGGCACTTGGCATAAGTACCTGGCACAGGAGAGACAAGGGAGGGTCATTCAGCCTCAGGGGCTTTGCTCGGGGTTGATCGGGGTTGAAAGCATTATACGACCACCAGCAAGTTACCATGGTTCTACAATAGTGTGTGAGTCTCAACAGTCAAGGAGCAAGTGCTGTGAATGCCTTTAAGTGAACGTTGTATGTTTCCTTCTAAGTGGAGGACAAAGGAGAGGGAAGGACCATGTGGAGAGAAAAGGCACTCTAAATATTAGATAAGCAGAGAAAAATTGGTAGTAGCAGACTTTTTCCCCAGTACTGGGGATTGAACCCAACATGTGCTAAACTATCTTTTTTTTTTTTGAGTCAGGTCTCATTATGCAGTTCAGGCTGGCCTTAAACTCACTATGTAGCCCAGGCTGGCCTTTGAACTTGCAAAGATCCTCTTGACTCAGCCTCCTGAGTGCTGGGATTACAGGTATGTGCCACCAATAATGGGCTACTGGGCTACGTTTTTATTTTGAGATAGGGCCTTGCTAAAATGCACAGGTCAAATTTGAACTTTCTTCTGTGCAGCAGGATTATAGGCTTGTACCACTAAGTTCAATAAGAGATTTTATGGGAATTCAGATTTTTTTTGTTTTGTGTGTGTTTTGAGACAGGGTCTCCCTATCTAGTTTAATGCAAGCTGGCCTTGAATACACTATATAGCACAAGCTGGCGTCAAACTCATGACAATCCTATCTCAGCCCTCCCAAGTGCTGGGGTTATAAGCATATGCCACTACATCTGGCAGGAATTCAGATTTTGATTCCTAGTTCAATGCTCTTTACTTTAACCTAAGATGGTGGAAAGAAAGTACTATGTCTGGATCTGCTGGTAGCTTTAATTCAACATGTTAAGGCTAAAAAAGCAATATCTAAAACAAAATCATTTTTAATTCCTTGGCATTTTCCACATCTTCAACCATGAGCATGCCCTACTCTTATAGCAAGAACAAACAGGAAAATAAACAGATGGGCCAAGATGCATGCTTCTGAGAGGGCTGGGGCTCGGAGGAGGCTCTGGGTCCCAAGTACGTGGACAATCTGCTGCATCCGCCCAGCTACCCGGGGAAGGGCTCAGGGAGAGGGCCTGGGAACCTTTACTGAGGCTGCCAGGAGTTCTCAGGATTCTGCAGGTCTGCAAACCCCCTGAAACTGGAAGCTGAAGGCTGTGTGTGCTGTTTCCAAGGTGAGGCTGCGACTTTTACAAAGGCACACTTGTGACCCCCCCAAGGGTCACGGCAGACTGCAACAGGGAACAAAGCACCAGAGTCAAAAAGGGGCCAAGACCCTAAAAAATTCTTGCATCACTCTCAGTAACCGGTAGGGAAGAGAGAACATTAAGTGGGACAGGACCCTGCTCATGGAGTCACAATATTAACTTAAATTCTGCTTTTTTGCCTTAGCCCACCCTCACCTCCTCCCCCAATTCCGAAGCAGTAGGGGGAGAAACAGGTTTCAAGCCATTATACTCTGCCGGTCTCAGACACCACCCTCTTCCTCCTAGACCTGCGCCTGACGAACCTGAGCTCCTGACCCAGGTGATTTCAGATCCCCAGCTCTCTCTGCCACCTCCTCACCTGCCTCTGTGGCCCTGATCCCTGCTGGTGATAGCTTCCTCCCTGGATGCCTCCTAAAGGCCCAGCTGCCTTCAGCCTGGGCAGACAGAACTCCATTCCAGCTCTCAGCCCCTCCCACGTCGGGGTGCTGTGAGGGAGGCTAGATGGCCAGGTACGGCCCAGCATGTGGCCTGGATCCCGGAGGACAGGCCGTCAGGGAGGGGAAGGGGTGGCTTCCGGGGTGTGCAGCAGGAGCTGGAGCTGGGTGACAGCGAGGGATTCCAGAGCAAAGGTGAAGGGTTCCTGGGCAGGGAGGGAGGAACACGGTTAGAGGAGGGTTACGGCCAAGTGGTCAGGATGAGGACCTTCGTGTTCCACTGAGGAACCTGGATTTTATCAGACCGTGTGTAGGTGTCATTGAAGGCTTTTGAACAGAACAGGTAAGCTCTTTGCTCAACTCTATGCTTAAGAAGATCACATTTCAAAGAGCGAGACCGAGAGGGCCTGGGGACTGCGAACAGAATGCTGCTGTACAGCTGGCGGGGGGCGGGGCAGAAAAATGCAGGATTCTTTGAACAAAAATTAAGGATTTCAAGCCAGCAACAGCAGAGCATTGGAACAGTGGGGAAGGGTCCTTCAAAGGCAAGGCCCTGTGTGGTCGCCCAAGTCACACACCAGGTACCAGGCCTCCAAGGCAGTACCACCTGGGAGACCTACAGACCTGGGACGAGAGGGAGCAAGCCCGCAAGAGAGCCAACAGCCAGCCTCCTCCACTGCTTCCCAGGCCACTCTACTGCTTGCCGGACACTCTTTCTGGGTGGCCATGATCAGTTCTAGGTTGTCAGAACTTCACTCCTTTTCCTCTCCCCTTCCACCTGGTGCTAGAGGGCAGTGGTGGGGGTACGGCTACTGCAGTGGGCACCCACAGAGCCCTCTCTGTCAGCACATGAGCCAAACTGCCCCAGTAGCCAAGCATGACATAGCAATTGTTTCTTTCCTGTATTAAAGCCTCTGTATTTGGATTTAATTGCAGCGTGGACACTTCTCAGTAAGTCAGTGGATTTCGGGTTGCAGTTTGGGCACACAGTCTTTAAAAGGTTCGCCGTCGCTGCTATGGGGTTATTATTTAAAGGTACCACCATTCACCGGGTCACCCCAGTTCAATCTCAGCTATCACCCTCCCACTGGTGTTACCCTCTACTCCTCTCTTCCTATCTTGTCCCTTCCTCAATTTCCTTTGTAAATAATCTTAAATATTCTCCCAGTGTGTGGCCTCTTCACAACTGTGGTCACAACCAGGTTCCAGGAGGTCCTTTCTAGTTCGGGCCTAGATGTCCCATGACAAACTTCCCTCCCTTTCCTTGCCTCAGGCTGGACCCTTCTCACAGAAGACACCTCTCCTTCACGGGATTGCTCCTAAATGCTAACCTGGCTGTCACTGAGTAAGACCCAAAGGAGTTCAAAACGCCTTAAATAATGATGCACAAGGCCCTGTGCCACCTGACCTGCTTTATTTTCTAATAAATGCCAGAAGTGCTAGTCTGCCACGCACCTCCAGCGCATTTTGCATACCACGCAGGGTTGTGTTTTGTTTGTTTTTTCCTTTACCTCAAGCAGTTTCCTCTGCCTGGAATGCCCTCTGCCTGCCTATTTGCAGCCTGGCTAACCTCAAACACCAGGGGTGTTGCACTGGCCGTGAGAGACCTGTGACTGGACCTGGCCTCCCTTCTGGGCTGGGGGTAGATGGAGCAGTCAGCACCCAACCCAAATCTGCTCCACGTGTGCCTGGCTCCGGGCTGAAACGTCTGGCGATGGAGACAGACAGGCTGGAGGAGGAGCATATCGCCAGCGGGCTGGAACAGCTAACTCCAGAGAGAAAAAATCTACATCATGTTGTCTTCAGGACCTCAAAAGCAGGATAAGGACAGCTGTGATTCAGAAGCACTGCTAGCTATCTTGGTGTCCCGACTGACTGCATTTCATTTCTGCTTTCTTACAAAAACCTAAAACAAACAAACAAAGAAACAAAAAAACCCCTCTTCCCCTATGTCAGTTGCATATAAGCCACCTCTGGCAGACGCAGCCTGTTTTCCAACCAGCAGGCCAGCAGGGTTAGCAACCACATGACTGGCATGGCTGGAGGCAGTGACATATTTCCATCCCACGAGTCCCTGCAGCTAGCAAAGCCTTAGTAAACATTTGCAGAAAGGGTGAATCGTGCCTAGTTCCCCAGGAACGGGGGTGGGAAGCCGGAAGCTCCTGGGGAATGGAGGGGGCAGGCAGCAAAGGATTATACTTGATCCACAGATAATCCCCCAAATCCAGAAGCCACCTGGACAGCCATGTACTGGAGTCTGACGCATGTTTATGTACTGCTGAGTTCACAACAGGTCTCCTAGAAGCCAGAGAAGTGTTCCTCAAAAAGCCAAAACCAAAACCAGTTTATTATTCTCCTTACTGCTAGAGGACAGGAAAACAGACTGTCAGTCCTTTTGAGGGCAGCATGCTTTGAGATTAACTGCTGGATCTTCTCCCCCTCTCCCGTTTTTACTTTTAGAAACTTTTATTATGGAGAATTTCAGACAGCATACTGCAAAGTGGAGAACACGGTATCACGGACCCCCAACTACCCATCTCTCAGCTTCTGGGGTTTACCGACACACGCCTGATCTCGCCACATCTGTCCAGCCCACCCCCGGAGGCAAATCGCAGATAGCATCTCCTTACACGCCTGAACACTCCGGTAGACCGGGGTCCGCGGCTGATTCATCTGGAGGCGCAACCCCCACCAAATTCCCAGCCTACGTCTATAAAACGGAAAACCGGAGTGCGCGGCGCCAGCGCCGCCCCCTCGTCTGCTTCCTCCTCTTCTCAAACGACGCCGGTCGCGGCGGCCGGGTGACGTTACCGACACCACACCAGCAGGCTCGGGTGACGGTGAGCGGGGAGCCGAGACCCCCTCCGAGAGGCCGCTGGGAGCGCGGGAGGCGCCGTCCACTTCCTCCTCGCGATCTGAGTAACGCTCGCCCCGCCCCTCTCGCCCCGCCCACGGGGGCGTGGCATATAGGGGCGGGGCGATACCATATTTGGCCTTATATGGGCAGCCACGTCATAGGCCGCACACTCATTCACATAAAACGCCGCGCTGCCGGCGGAATCCCCGGCTTCTGGGGCGACGAGTGGCTGGGCTGGGTGCTGAGTGTGCGGACCGGGAAGGAAGGAGCGAGCAGCTGCTCCTCCGGCGCCGGGCTCCGTCGGCGGCCGCAGCCCCGCGGGGGGCCCTTCTGTGTGGGCTCGCGGGCACCCGGCCGTGGGCACCTGCGGGGCGCGCGGCAACATGAAGGTCACGTCGCTCGACGGGCGCCAGCTGCGCAAGATGCTCCGCAAGGAGGCGGCGGCGCGCTGCGTGGTACTCGACTGCCGGCCCTACCTGGCGTTCGCCGCCTCGAGCGTGCGCGGCTCGCTCAACGTCAACCTGAACTCGGTGGTGCTGCGGCGGGCGCGGGGCGGCGCGGTGTCGGCGCGCTACGTGCTGCCCGACGAGGCGGCGCGCGCGCGGCTGCTGCAGGAGGGCGGCGGCGGCGTGGCGGCGGTGGTCGTGCTGGACCAGGGCAGCCGCCACTGGCAGAAGCTGCGTGAGGAGAGCGCCGCGCGCGTCGTGCTCAACTCACTGCTCGCCTGCCTGCCCGCCGGCCCGCGGGTCTACTTCCTCAAAGGTGAGCAGGCGGGACGCGGGCACTCGGGGCCCTGGGCTGCGCTCCCTGCGCGGCCGTCCTCCCACACCCCAACGGAAGGCAGTCGCTCTTCCCAGAGCCCGCGCGCCCTGCTTGGGCATGCCTTGGGCAGGGCGCTGCAAACGTCAGCGCCCGGAGCTTCCCCCTCCCCAGCCGCGTTCCTCGAAAGCGTCTGGCAGCCTGTCTGTTCGCCAGGCCGGGTGGGGCCGTTGGGCTGCTGGGGGTGCCCCTAAGTGATCTGAGGGCCGTCGGCTCGTGCGGGCGCAAGCGTGACTCTAGGGTCACTGCTGTCGCTGGGGGCAGGGCTCAGAGCCTTCTTGATAGGTCTGGTGGGATCAGCAGGTCAAAGCTCCATTGCCCTTGGAGCTAGGTGCTGGGGAGAGGTGTTCTCCCCGCTTCTCCCGCCTACGCAGTTACAGTACTTTAGGCTGGCTTTGCTGTCCGCTCTTGCCTTTTTGACCTTGGCGAGACCCTCCCCTTGCTTTCTATTTCCGTTTTATTGCTTTTTATTGTTTTCCTTCGGTCTCCTCTCCTCTCCTCCTAGGCCTCGCTTTGGACCTGATAAATTTCCCATCCCTTGTCACCTCTCTTGCCCTGGCTGGGAGTATCCCTTGGACAGACCCTGAGCTGAGTGTACTGCCTGGCCCAGTGGGGAGCCGCAGGCCGGTGAACCTAGGAGAGATGTGTAGAAGTTGTGTATCCTCAGCTGCCACCAGGCTTACCCGTCTCACCTGCTGGAGAGATAACTTCGGTTTTTCTTTGTGGGTGGGTGATAAGTTCCATAGTGTTGATTTCTAGTTACTTTTCGTGATTGCTTCTGCCTGAAATGTATGGGAGAGAGCTTAAGACCACCCTACCCCATTCCAGGCAAAGCCCCAAGCCTGTAACTAATGAGATTCAGAACTCAGGTGCAGCGAGCTAAGTTAGGACCCTGTTTGATGCCATGCAACGTGGGGAATTTCACACACATGCAGGCCAGGCCTCTGATTGCAGAGGCTCGTGGGCAGCTTCTCTTCTATTAGCTCCTCTTGCTGACTGTCCTGTGTTGATCCTTTTGGGGAGATGACAGAGGCCGCAGCCCCAGGCCCTAGGAGGTGGAAGGAAGGCGTTCTCCACCTCTGTTTAGAGATGTAAAAGGTGTGATTTTGTCTCCTGTACTGGGAGGGGGGGTGCTTCTGCCTCCCCAGTGGCTTGAAAGATACACACCAGGAAACCATTCCTGGGGTGCCCTGTGGCCCCCCCCCGCCCCTCTTCAGGGGAGCCATGCTGTGAGTTTACAAATCCTTGCCACAGGAAGTAGGCAGCTCTGTAGACTCGGGAAAATTATGTTTAAGAAATTCTTAATGAAGTAATATACCCAGGTGAAAATATGGACAAACACCGTGCCATGAAAAGTGGGTCTTCCACTCACCCTAGGACACAGTTCCGTTCCCTGGAGACAGCCACCAGCTATTTCTCGTTCATCTTCAGATAATTTCCCACAAGTGTGCTTTCAAAACTAATGAATTATGTACCTGTGCCTGCCTCTTTCACCCACCCCCATCTTGGAAACTCATCCCCATCAGAGCGAACGTGACCCTGCACTAGTAACGATGGCCCCTAGTGGTGGCCAGAGGTTGCTTCAAGCCCTGCTGTTTGAACCAGCATGATAGAAGCGGTGCGCAGTCCTAGGGTTTTACACGTACAGTGACTTACCTTTCAGTAAAATAGAGAATTGCCAGGTCAGAAGTTCCACGCGTTTGAAAGTTCAGTAGAAATTGCTACCCTTACAACACTGTTACAATTCCAATGGCTATCACTGGACAGTCTGTCCCTTTATTTCTTTATCTAACTCATGTCCAGATACACCAGTTACAAGTTCACGTTTTAATCTAGTGGCATTCGGATCTTGGGTCAGTGCTTTTACACTTTCCATGATCCTCTATCCAGACAAACTCACTTGAATGAGACAGTCATTCTTGAATCACATGGTCAGTGCTTATTTTCATACAGTGTCTGTATACCACCTCTCGGCCTGCAACTTGTTGGTGATTGAAAGCAGACTCACTGAGAAAGCTTGAAGCAGCCCTAAGAATTGCAATGAGAGTGAGACACCAGAGAGGAATGTTCTATCTCCACACCTCTCTCGGGAGTGGGTGGAAGACAGAGACCATCTAATCTCCTTCTGACCCCAGTTTAAAGAGGCAGGGCCCTGTTTTATCTGTCCCTCAACCACACTAAGACTCTTTTGTCTGCCTGCCTTATTTTGTCAACAGGCAGGCAGGATTCTCACATGCACATACATACACATCCACACCTCTGAGGCCCTTCCAGGAGCCAGTTCTTAAGTGCTCTGTTTAAAACCTAGAGATGGGCTGGCCTGAAGGCTCCTCCTTCCCAAGCCTCATCTCACAGTTGGGGGCGGCTTGGGCCCCTGTGTCCTAATTCCCTTCCCTGATCACTCACTTTTCCTTTCCTCTGGGACCCCCACAATGGCACAGGCATGAATGCAGGAAGCAATCGGGTAGTTTACTGACCAAGGAAGGTGTGAGTTAGTATAAACATCTGGCATTCCTTCTGTTTCCTAGAAGGGAAGGAGACTGGGTACAGAAACAGAGAGTTAAGCCACCAAAGCCTCTCCTCTGCCCTCTTCTGACCCCCAGCCAGGCTCTTGTCATAATGACAGGAAACATGGTCACCGTGGAGGACCAGAAGCTCATCCGGGAAGGCGTGGAGGGCTATTTGTTGAACTGACCACAGGGGAGTATATACTAAATGGGGCGGGGGCCGATTCAGGGAGCTGAGAGGAAGCAGTGATGGCAAGATGACTCATTCTAGGAATTGGCTGCTGGCTTCTGGGAGGGAGTTGGAGCCAGGCGTGTAATCCATTAACCATTTGTCAACTGCAGGAGTTTAGAAAAGCCAGCAGGCCCTCCACTGAGGATTAATCTTCACCATGTCAAAAGACAGAAGAAAGACTCGTTTTTGGAAATGACATAATCTCAGAAAGAATATTAATTGATGGTTTGACACCAAGCAAATTCTCTGGGCCAGCAAAAGATAGAAGTGTGTTTGCTTGCTCTGGGTGGAAAGCAGAGGTGCCCTGCTAGGCCAGGAACTTGGGAAATTTGCCTTTGGTTCTTCTGTGCGCACTGTCATATCTTTCAGTAAAATCATGAAATTGCCAGGTTAAGTTATGGACATCCCACTGGCAAGCCCTTGGCCTTCTGAGGATCCCCAGGCCAGTTTCTCATTTGAGCCTTCTAAAGCCTACTCATATAGGCACAGCTCTGTGGTGAGCCAGTTGTAACCTTTGATCTATCTGGTGATGTTTAAATCTAATACTGGGATTCTTCCGTGCTAGTACTTGAGATTCCAGTGGGGGCTCTGGGAGGGTAAAGGTCAGGGGAGGGTCATAAATATGTTAGAAAGGGTAGCTGGCCACAAGAGGACAGAGACAGTTTTTACTTAATGGGGACTGAGAATTAAGTTCAGAAATCCTCATTCTTACCATTTGTTCAGAAGGTAATTAACTTGATTGATACCCCTAAATTGAGCCTGTAGAAGAGATTGTCAGCAGTGTTCTTAGTACCTTGGGGGAGAGAGACAAGGCTGTTTCACTGCCCCCATTGGGAACCTCATGTGGGCCCCCTAAGAATGAATGGTGAGGCACCATTTGTAATTCTGCTTGTAAGCATACTGGGCTAGGGAATAAACCAGTTTAGGACTCTTCATGCACATTGATGAAATCTTACAGAATCATACTATCAATTTTAGATAAGCAAGAGAGAAAATTGGTTTTGTTTTCTGGAAGGATTTGGTTAATATTTGCCAAATGCTAGATAGTGCCTTTCACAGTTTAAGGTGCTACTGATAGGCACAAGTTAATCATTGCTTCTCTGAACTATAGCCTTTTAGGAGTGAGTGTGTGTGTGTGTGTATGTGTGTAACTCACTTCTAGTAAAAAAAATTGTTCGGCGATTTTGCTAAATTTTTATATGATCAGAGTTAATGTTCACTTAATTTTCTTCCTACATGAGAATATTTTCTGATTGAGAAACCAGTGATTACACGTGTCTGAGTTTTTCTTTGTTCTTTTGCTTTTTGTAGGGGGATACGAGGCCTTCTATGCAGAATATCCTGAGTGTTGCGTGGACGTAAAGCCCGTCTCACAAGAGAAGATCGAAAGTGAGAGAACGCTCCTTGGCCAGTGTGGAAAACCCGTGCTGAGCATTAGCTACAGGCCAGCCTATGACCAGGTGTGTGCTTTGCAGTCGCTGTCTGCCTCCCGTCCTCGGCACCCTGACACCTCCTTTCCCTGCTTGGCAGCGGAGGTTCGTTCTTTGTGGGTCAGGGTGCTGGCACCATCCACCAGCTTTGAGAGTCTCTGTTGCTTGCCAGCTCGAGTTCCCATCCAAGAGTAAATAGGCATCCTTCCAGCAAACGAGCTGACGAGCGAGCGAGCGAGCGAGCCACAGGATGCTGGGCAGCCTGTGGAGAAAAGGGGAAGTGAAAGATACATTACATTATTACTCACTGGCTTGCGAGGTTCAGACAAGCTTCTCTCACACACACACACACACACACACACACACACACACACACACAATAGGTTTTCTTGAAGAGGTTGCAGAACTGACTTTTAGGCTACCTGTTCATTTTTATAATTGCTCATGCTTTGCCGTTTCTGCACACCAAACCCATACCTGTTACGGTGTTTTCTTAGCACCTTTAACTGAGCCAAGGTGGGGAGAGGTTGATGCTACAGGGAAATTCCTGTTTGGATGGCTGAACAGGCCCCTGGGGCATTCTTTCTGTTCTTATTTTGGTAGAGGGACTTGAACTCAGGACCTTGCATTTGCTAGGCAGGCGCTTGTGCCACTGAGCTATATCCCCAGCCCCTCCTGAGGGTTTCTGATGCTTACAGTTCTGTGCGTTCTGAACCAAGAGATCAGGAAACACTAGGCAGCTTTATGTTTGTACTCAAGTGTGAGGGTTTCTTTTTTACCTTAAAAGAATTGTACTTTGTGACAACTCTGGGTTACCTAGAATAATGTAGGAGGCTGAAAGAAAGGTGGATGAGAATCCAGATCTGGCAGACAGCAGCACTCAAAACGCACTTCGCCATTTCAGAGGACAAAAACTGCCATGACTTGTGGTTGATTTGCAGAGAAACCTGCAGCTCAGAACTCCCTTCTCCTAAGCCCCTGCTTTGGTTTCCTTTAGAACCTTGTTTTCCCTCTGGCCTGGCCATCTGACTTGGTGGCAGGAGTTTTTCAGATTTGTTCCAAAACTAAGAACATAGCCAGAGTCTAAGAAGGAAGGCTTATTTTCCAGATCCTGCCAAAAATGCCAGCTACCTGCTATAGCCAGAACTCTCCTGCTGGAGACAGACTTCCAGGTACAACCAGGTTGACCTGGTCTTGAATGGGATCTTTGGTCAGGAAGCCTAGTGGCTTGGCCAGGTGCCAGGGTTATGATTCTGTTTATATTCCTTTGTGAAAAATCTTCACCGTGGATGATGAACCCTTGGCTTTACAGCCTTGAACATCTGACCTAGCTAGGTTGCTATTTTTGTTTGTTGAGATTATATTTCCCCTGCATTTCTCAGAAAGTGAAAGAGAAATAAGAATTGGCAGTGTGTTGTGAAAGCATGGCAGACCTTTGGCCAAGTGACAGGCGGGGAGGTCGGATGCATCCCCAGGACTCCTGGGGAACCCCCAAGTGCTACTTCCTAGAAGCGCATCTGTGCAAAGCTAGGCGAGGCTGAGTTAACCTTTGGGGTTTCTGGAGGCCTTGGGTGTCTTCCTCTTGAATCTGAAGGGAAGACTCAGGGAAAGAAATGACAGCGGCAGGGACATGTTGGGCTAAGCACGTGGGGAAGTTAGATCCAACCCTAGGCCCGTGTGGTAGTGTTCCAGGCCTTCAGGAAAGGCAGAGGTTAGTGCCAGCTGTGCAACCTGTTGACGGGGAGGCTCTCGGTGCAGTTGCTGGGGATCCAGAGCCGGTCTGTGGCTGAGTGAAGGTGAACTTGGCTCTCTGCCTCCTGTCATCTCTGCTGTGTCCTGATTTCTAACTAACGGGGAGTGAGGACCAAGGAGGGGTCCTGCTCAGGCTAGCACCAGACTCACTGGGATGGACTGGCCTCTGTATTTGCCCTGTGTCTTCCCCAGGGAGACAAGGCACATGTTCTATTGAATGATGGCTATATAATGTGCCAGGTTTTAATGCATCTGTTACCTCATTTATGCCTTACCAATTATCCTTACAGGGTAGGCATTACTATTTCTAGTTAATGAATAAGGTTTAGAGGTCAACAGAGCTGCCTAAGGTCACATCAGGTGGGAAATGTGGAGTTGGAAATTGACCAAGAGCTGTTCTCTCTGATGTTGAAGTCCAGGTTCTTTTCTTTTGGTTTGTTGCTGATGGTGGACTTGGTTTGGTTTGGTTTGGTTTTTGGTTTGGTTTGAGAAAAGGTCTTGCTGTATAGTTGAGGCAGACTTTAAACTTCCAAACTTTCGGCCATCCTCCTGCCTCAGCTATCTGAGCGCTAGGATTATGGGAGGGCTATTGAGTACGTATGGGATAGGAGTTGAGAGATGTCAGCGAGAAAGGGAAAATATTTTTTATGTGAAATTCTCATGTATATGGATTTCTTACACTGACCACTGTGCACGTGCACTCAGATAATGCCTTGCACCTCATTTTAGGCAGCCAGATTGGGGTTTCAGTCCCAGCTGTAACACTGCCTAGTTCTGGCACAGGCATGTTATTTAATCCCATCTGAGCCTCAAGCCACCCACATGTAACATGGGCATAATGTTACTTACCTCACAGATTTGGTGTGAAATTAATATGATATCAATGCCTCTGTTGCAGTGGTGGTGGGCCTATGGCGGGCCTGCTGCAGCCAGCTGTTTGTTGCCATTGCGGGCTCTAAAAGGTTTGTCATTAGTGCTCTAAAGTGTTAAGCCCGGGTGCTAGCCACTGTGGACGCTAATACAAGTACTGGTTGTTGTTACTATGTCCCTCGTGTAAAATTGTCTTACTTTCTTCTAAGTGGCTGAGTTGGCTTTTGCTTAAACAGTGTCAGAGGAAAAAGCAAACAGAAAGTGCTGAGTAGATTGAGACCTGCCTGTTGCTACTCCGTCTATGCCCTTTCCCTGGGCGTTTCCGTTCTGCCCTTATTCCGGGACGGGAAAGAGACAGGAAATGGATGGATGGATGGCCTGGGAAAGGCTCTCAACGGCACAGTGACTGTCCCACCAGCGTCTCCTCTGATCTCGGGGGGCTTCTGTTGTTCCAGCTATCACTGACTTTTTCTGGGTACCCGAGGACACTGCAAATGCTCAGGCTGCTGGAGTCCAGTGAACTGGCAGTTCTCAGTGTCGATTGGCATGCTAGCCTCCGGTTTCCCTTAGTGCAGATCCTCCTAGCAAGACGACCAATGTGTGGGTGACAGTGTAAGCCTCTCAGAATACCAGTGCCCCATGTGAAGGTGAGGGATGGGGGAAGCCCCACTGCCTGTGGTCTAGCAGCTTTTCTTAGTCTACAGATTCTGGGTAGGTTATAGTTATTTTCAATGCTAAGAAGCACACTTTCAGGGTGGGGCCATGGTTTATGATCAGTAAAACTGGGTTGTCTTAGGGTCAGCAGTGTCTCTTAGGATTGGGGAAGTGCCAGATGTCTGGGGTGTGAAGGAGGGAACTTGCCTTGCCGAGCCTGTCTTCATGGTATCTCTGGAGAAACCAAGCTTGCTGAGATTCAATCGCTTGCCCGGGACTCTCGGGGCAGCTCAGGGAACGTGGGCCCCCCGTGCTTCCTGTCGCACCACACTGCCTCTCCTCCTAGTGCAGGAAGGCTGCTCACAGTGCCTGCCTCCTCGGTGTGTGCAAAGAAACGAAACTCTGGGCCGTGTGGGTTTTGCTGTCACTGAGTCACAAGGCGGTCACGCAGGGTAGAGAGTTTGCCAGGATGAAGGTGCCACCCATGCTCTTGGCTGAATTGCCCTGGCTCTGAACTCTCTCTACCTGGAAACCAGAAAGGGAACCTCCCACCTTAAAAAACAAATCGATTAGAGTTGTTTTTTTCCTTCTCCCAAATGAGCAAGCTAATCCAATATTTCCTGCTTGTTTTTGTCCGTGTGTCCAGGGCAGCCCAGTCGAAATCCTTCCCTTCCTCTACCTTGGAAGTGCCTACCATGCATCCAAGTGCGAGTTCCTCGCCAACCTGCACATCACAGCCCTGCTGAATGTCTCCCGCCGGACCTCAGAGGCCTGCACAGACCATCTACACTACAAGTGGATCCCCGTGGAAGACAGCCACACAGCTGACATTAGCTCCCACTTTCAGGAAGCAATAGACTTCATTGGTAGGTTCAGCCACCTGCTCTCCATGATGCTGAGAGCCCCCTTGGAGCACACAGTTTTGGCTTTTGAGGTTCTGATGGAGTCCATGTTCTGAAAAAAAACAAAAAACCAAGTGTCTTGTGTGTGTACCCCCTAAAAGTTGGAACCAAGAACAGAGCAGCCACCGAAAAGGCAGAGGGGCCAACTTGAGATCCTATTAATAAGAGCTTGAATTTTCAAGATAAATGAAGTAATATCATTTTATAGCAGTACTGGGTGCCGCTCTTCTTACTGTTTCTAGCTGCACGGGAGCGGAGCATGTGTGTGTGTACTGCTCCACATGGGGAAAGCGGGGGAAGAACTTCCCTCACGGTGCTACTACGTAGGTTGGGGTATTTTTAAAGCAAACAGAAGGACCGAGAGAGAGCGCTACTTACGCACGGAGCCCCAAGGGCCCGTAACTATCCACGCTTTTGGCAGGCAGCTTTGGAGGCAGTTTGTTTTGCATTTTCAGCTAATTTTGGATTAAAGATAGCGTTGGACTCGAGCTCTGTGCTCTGCACATAGAAAATTTGGCATCTTTGCATTCTTTCTGCATTCTTATGAGGCTGTTGTCATTATTCCATTGTACATGCTCAAACATACAGCTTTGGCTTCTGGCCCCTCTGCCCGGAAAGGGCTTTGGCCACAGGGTTTTCAGGTACGCAGGTAGCCAGGAATGTTCTCCCATTGGACATCTCCCCACTCCCTCCATGCCCGTTCCTGGGGGCTAGTCTGGCTTGCTTTCTTTTTCTTTTGACTCAGATTTGCAAGTAGCCTTCCTGGGTTACTTGTGCCTGTGCCTTCCACTTCGGAAGCCTTCTCTCTTTAGCCTGCATAGATGTTAGAACGGACGTGACTTTCCCGTATCTTATCCCACGGGATGTCAGAAGCAAAAAGGCTGGTGTTGGGCCCAGCAGTCATTACTCAGTGCGCAGCTGTGTGGTAGGCCCTGTGCTCACCATGGTTTCCTCTGCACGGCGGTCGTCACAAGAAGCTCAGCGGAGGCAAAAGGCCAAGCGTGTCCTCCTTGTGACCTTGAGCCTCTGGGCTAGATGATCCCTTTGGAGCCTGAGAGGCAGCCAAAATGATGGTCTCCAGGCAGGAACCCTTGACTTGTCCTCCCTGTTCCTGGGAAGGCCTTGCCATTCCCAGCCTGTTGTTCAATCACCTAGATAGCTATTGCATGAGGTCACAAAACCTGTCCCCATCCAGTTCTCAGAACCATCCCTTCCCATCCTGTGTGTGTGTCTGTTGTACCTGTGTTTGTATACACAGCCACACAAGCCCACAGTGTTTCAAAAGCACAGGGTGCATTTTTCCAGATGCCCTGCCCTGCAGTGGAGGACAGAGGCCCCTGTGTGGAAATGTGCACTGACCCCTTCCAAAGGAAGAGGGTCGTGTGGAAGGCAGGACCCTGAGGTGTAGAGGGTTTGAGCGGCAGTGCATTCCAGGCCCTTTGCGTTCTCAGACGTCCTGGGCCTGCTGAAAGCTGCAGCCCACAGGTAGCCAAACAGAAGAGCAAAGGAGAATAAGAGGCGTGACTGTAATCCTAGGAACCTGGGTCTCCTCTTTGAACTAATGGACAAGGGTTTTTATTTTGGGAGGTTTATTTGTTTGTATTGAACCAGAGTACCACTAATGAGCCACCCTGGGTATCCTCTGGGGTTTTTTCGTTTGTTTGTTTAAATAGGGACTCTGGGGTTCCTCCCTGTCCATTTAGAAATTTTTTCCTTTTAGATGTTGCAGACTCATTTACAAACTTCTTGAACTCAGAGCAGTTGGGTGGAGGTTAGTCAGAGGGCTGATAACTTTCCCCCTCCAAAAATCTTTGTTTTTGCATAGTGCAGCCTAACAGAGTACCAGCGATAGCTAGCTTCCTGTGATGCAATTGTTTCCTCATTAGCAAGAGAGGGAGTTGGAAAGACTATATTTTTTGTGGTTTTGATTTGATACGTATTCACCTTTTTCACCCTCTCCCATTCTTAACAGCTGGCATTCTGTTCTCCTGAGGGGATAGGACAAGGAAAGAGGGGGCCCCTCCTTTTGTCATAGTGAGCTAAAGAATGCCAACTCATGGTGGCCACTTTGTAGCAGTTACTCCCATTGTTGAGCAAGACAGTTTGCAAAAGCCATTTGTATTGCCCATCTAGCAAGTGTCACTTAACCAGGGCTATAATTAAGTGGCTGGGCATTATTTATCATCTGTTTGGTTGTGAGAAGTCTGGGATCTGAGCCAAGCACCTTGCCCTGGCACAGCAAGACAGGATGCCCAGGGAGACCAGAAGGTTTCTACCACAGTAGGGGCTGGCTGGGTCATCGCTATTAGAATCAAACCTGGGGAAGCAAGAATTTCTACTCCAAGTCAACTTTTGAATCTGGGATGCTCTCAGAAAAATACACATACCCAGTAAAAAATTGCCTATAATTTCAGGGATTTTCCAGTGCCATCCTGAACCCTCATCAGTGGAACTCAAATTAAGATGGCACTCCCCAAGTGGGTGTGGCGGCACAATCCTGTAATCCTAGCACTCTGAGAGGCTAGGAGGGTTACCAGGGGATAGACATTCGTGAGACCCCCACAAGCTCTATCCTCGCCAGGGGATGCTAAAACTGGCAGACCTCACGGGACCATAGCTCCTGCACAGGCTTGATGGTGTGGTAACTAGGTCACACCAGCATTCAGTTCTCATGCTTGGACATTGCCTTCAGATTCCAGTTTGAACTCATTCCCACTCCTTCTTCCTTTCAGACTGTGTCAGGGAAAAGGGAGGCAAGGTCCTGGTCCACTGCGAGGCTGGGGTCTCCCGGTCGCCCACCATCTGCATGGCTTACCTCATGAAGACCAAGCAGTTCCGTCTGAAGGAGGCCTTTGATTACATCAAGCAGAGAAGGAGCGTGATCTCACCCAACTTCGGCTTCATGGGCCAGCTCCTCCAGTATGAATCTGAGATCCTGCCTTCCACGCCCAACCCCCGGCCTCCCTCCTGCCAAGGGAAGGCAGCAGGCCCCTCATTTATAGACCATTTGCAGACTTTGAGCCCTGACATGCAGGGTGCATACTGCACATTCCCTACCTCAGTGCTGGCACCAGTGCCCCCTCTCTCCACGGTCACGGAGCTCCACAGGAGTCCGGTGGCCACAGCCACGTCCTGCTGAGACTTGGATGGGGTCCCGGCGCAACCCCAGGAGCAACTGTGATTTTGTTCAAGTTTGTGGACATTTCATTCCTGTGCAATACTGAAGACCTCTCTCTGTCACACTGCCCCACTGAGATAGTGAGTGGTCAGCAGGCTTGCAGCACAGATGAACTTCAGCCTGACCTCAAGGATAGGTCCTTGGGACCGAAGGAAGGCCAAGCCATTAGGATAGCACCGTGTGTGCTCACTACTGTACTTCCAGACCCCCTCCCCTCTCAGGACAGCCCAGTCCTCGCACCTCAGAATTCGCCTTTTCATTTCAAGCATAAGGCAATAAATACCTGCAGCAACGGGGGGGGGGGGGGGGAGAAGTTGCTGGGCTAGGAGAAAAGGCAGTTACAAAGCCAATTCATCTTGAAGGAAGCACAATTTCCACCTTATTTTTTGAACTTTGGCAGTGTCCATGTGTCTGTTTTATTGCTTTAGGGCATAAGCTGATCTCCGCCTTGTCAGGAAATCAACCCTTATTAGGTTTGTAGGGATACGATGTGTATGCCAGCTGAAACCTTGAAATGTTTTAGAGATTCTTTTTGGGCCCAGGGGAGGCAGTGGATTGAAGCTGCCAGATGCTGACTCTTCTGGGTGTCTTTCGCTGTGGGTTTCTTCCCTGACCTTGGGACTTTGGCATGATTCTGACTCCTACTTGAACTGTCTCCTTGCGCCTCTCCTGGGAACAACTCTGGTGTCATGTGCAAAGTTTTCAGACCATAAACCTAAAATCACCTCTTCAAGCTGGTGGCTGGCGAAAAGAGTGCCTGCTGTGTGTTCTGGGTCAGTGGCATTGAAAACAGTCACTCTTCGCCTGCTGTGTCCCTCTGTGTGCTTGTGTCTCATCTCTTGTGACACTGATTTCTCTCCCTGCCCCTGGGGTTATCTTTCAAGCTACTGACTTACTGGGATTTACAGATTTTGCAGTGTGGTACTTCTTTTCGGTTTAGGTTATTTCTCCAGGGGAAAAGGCAATAATTTCCTAAAACCCATGTGAATGTGAAGAAAAGCAGTATGTTACTGATTGTCCTTGTTTTTTATAGTGCAAAATAAAAATAGATGGAAGCACTTCTTCATGTAGTTGGTGCATGGGGTGATGTAGGGGTACCTTGGGGTGGGAGTCAACCTGCATCACTGGATTTTGTTTCCAGGTGACAATTGGGTGGGGGTGGTGGGTGTGCAGCTGTGGGTGTGAAGTACATCTGCTCACAAGTCAGTCATCATAACCAGGACATACATAGAGTGTCACTCTCCAACTGAGGGGCTTCTCTAAGCAACAGAAGTTCCGGGACATCAGCCCTGCAGGGAGATGGTTAGAGTGTTGCCACTGTGGGCCCTGTACTGTCATCACCCCAAGGCAGAGACTTTGGCTTGAACCTTAGGTTTCTTATCTGTGAAATGGAGCAATGATTCTGAAGGTCCCCGGAAGTTCAAGTCCCTTGATTCCAGCCTTGTGGCCAGACTCCTCTATCCCTGCCTGGTGCATGGTGGACTAAGGAGACAGTGACTAGATGATTGTAGAAATGAGGCAAACTAGGTGAAGTTTAAAGACCTGAAACCCCTCCCCACATGTCTTTAATGAACTGTAAATACCTCCCTCAGGAGTTCCTAGGTAAATCCCTCAATTCCTTTAAGACAGAATCACCATGCCCTCTGAGTACTTTGCTCTGCCTTGGTGGGGGAAGGAAGGAGCAGCAGCAACTTCTTCCCATAGCTGAACTGCCCTGCTCCGTCCTAACTTGGGGCCTATTTCCTAATCAGGGGAAATGGAACTGGGTAGATTTTATACCACCCCAGGCAACCAATACTTAACATGGGGACCCCAACTGTACCCCTCAATTCAGAGCACCTGAAGAGGCCTCCAGCAACCCCAGCATGCACTGTGTTGGCAAATAGTATGATGCGAACGGAGGGAGCCCCGCTCTCTAAACATCTCCGCTAATCACCTCCACTCGCTCCTTGGAAGGCTCATAGGTAAGGCCGCTCACACCAGGAGGGCTGGGTTTCTTTCAGCTGCTCCCCTCCTCTGCTTAATTCACCAGGCACTTACGTGGAGAGGAGAAGATCCATTGGCAGCAAGTGAGAAGTCCTGGGGTCTAGTTCTCACCCCACCCCTCACTTTGGTGTGTTAAGAGCTAGCCTCCAACCTCTGTGGACCAGACTTCAGGTCTTGGTCCAGCTGATGCCTGATTTTGGGTTCCACGTCTCCGGGTTGCACCCTGGAGAAGGACCTGGAAGCCCACCCATCATACAGGCCCGTCCAGGTGTGAGGGGCCTCAAGCTCGTTGAGCCAGGGATAGGAAGCCTGTGCAGGCTGCGGGGTGATGTGCTGAGCCATGTCCCGCTTGCTGACACTGGATTTATCGCATTAGTTTTTCTCTACAGGGTGAGTAAGTCCTCCAAATCAGGCATCTGAGGGTTGCTCACAAGCTGGTGAGTCACTGGGGAATAGGCTAAGCGGGGCCTCAAAGCTGGGGGTGGCTCTGGGACGCTCCACTTAATAGTCTTTCTGTTAATTTCCCCTCCACTTTTGCCAAGACAGACCTTACTCTGGTTTCCACTGTCAAGTGGGAAATTCAGGTTGGTGTTGTGCAGGTCCTTCGCCTGTGATTGGAGAAACACTTCTGTTGGTCTCCCAGCATCCTCTCAGGTAGAGATGTATCTGAGAGAATAGAGATCTTAGTTCTTCACTCTTATTTTCTTTCTGTGTGGGATCCCACTCAGGTCCACCCCATTCTGGGCTGGGCCTGATAGGTGGGAACACGAGACGTGTAGGCAGCCTCAGCCTTGTAGTTAGCATGCTGAAAGGGGCCCTGTGCACTCACGGATCACCTTTGTGCAAAGATCCTGGCAAGGGGCCTGCTCAGGGATGCAGCCAAGTGCTGTATTTCTCTGTGGAGTGGATTCTGTCCAGAGCCCAGACCCATAGCTGAGGCCCCAGCTTCTTGCCATAGGATCTTACCTTTGTGTCCTGGTGGTCCCCTTTTGTGGGGAGCCCTGGCATGAGTAGACAGATTATTCACGGGTACAACACAGACGCCTCTGACCCACCATACACTGGATGTGGTTATCCACTTCCACCAAACACCTTTAGAACCTGGGGTTGGTGGAGGAACATGAGCCTGTGGCTCCTCCCTCTCAGAGTTCCTGATTCTGATGACTGTTCGCTAAACTTTCTGTCCCAGACCTGAGCTGGCTTCTGCAGTTGGACCAATGTCTTCAGCCTCACTCCTCCCCTAGGCCCTGTCTCGTCCTCTCGTGTCTGCATGCTGCAGGCCCCAGGTCCCCAGATAGGCCAGCTGATAGATAAGACTGTGCTCCCTACAGTACAGTGTTCGTTAACTTTTATTTTCTATTAATACATGTTTGCAGTACGTAAGGATTGCATTCACCGTGAAGAGTTGCTGCATGTACGTAACACACCCTCATTCTTACGTTCTCTTCCTCACGTTTGCTCTCAGTCGCGTTTCCCTCCTAGTTTACTCCCTCTGCCCCATCTCTTTGTTTCCCTATTACTGTGTCTTTTATTTTACTCTATATTTAGGGTCTGTTATATGAGGAAAACCATGACATATTTAAGCTTGCGTGTCTGATTTATTTCACCATAACATTATGGTCTCATCCATTTTCCTACAAAACTCTAAGTTTATCCTTCTTTATAGCAAAATAGTACTCCATTGTGTATAAGTAGCACGTATTCTTTTTTTTTTTTTTTTTAGAAACATAAAAGTACAAAAACCTATTGACAAACAGACACCCATTATCATAGAAAATAGTACAATCACAACTAATCTATAGACAAGGTGATATGGTCTCAACAGTAGTTCTTGCTTTATCCATTCATATCTTCGAATTGTAGATGTATGGACCCATATACAGACATGCAAATTTAGTCAGACAGTTGATCCTCTCAGCAACAGAAAAAAAAGAAAAAAAAAAAAAAAAAAAAAAAACAAAAAACAAAAAAA
>PVLD010008953.1:0-80363 GCA_004027595.1 Dinomys branickii
TCTGCTGCAGAGGCTGCTCCAATGACTTTTCTTTGGGGGAATGTCCCTTAAGCTTTCTGCTGAGAGTTCCGCTTAAAAGGCTGTACAGATGTTGGTTAGCTATTCCCTATCTAGAGACCTGGGTGAGGTGTGTAAGACCGCTCCCCCGCCCTCCCAGGGTTCCCTGCAGGTATAGGGATGGATCTCCTCCCCCACTCGGAGAGCGCAGATAGCTCACCCGTTTTCGGAGTCCCTGCAGGCAGGAAGGTTCCAAGGTGCCAGTTTTTTGTGCTATGCTTGCGATCCGCCGCTCGCAGCCACTTGTTTCCTGGCGCTCTCCGGGTCTGTGGGAGGGAGCGGGATGCTCCACTCCTATGCTGCTCGCGCCGCCCTGGCCACGGACCGCCGGCTGCCGAGGGTCTAGGCTGCGCAACCTGCCCGATGCGCGCGAAATGTGGGACTGTCGGGCGTTCCCGCTGCTAATAAGCCGATCTCTGTCGGGAGTCACTGGAAAGCTGCGCCGGCTCGGGAGGCGGAAGGGACAGAGCTGGCTT
Organism: Dinomys branickii; assembly: GCA_004027595.1. Classification (NCBI taxonomy): domain Eukaryota; kingdom Metazoa; phylum Chordata; class Mammalia; order Rodentia; family Dinomyidae; genus Dinomys; species Dinomys branickii. The sequence continues at coordinate 534 of PVLD010008953.1, forward strand.
TGCCCCCAGGGCGGTCGGACCCAGCCAAGCCCCCTATCCGCGCGGAGCGTCTCCGGCTCCCAGCGTCTGGGGCTTTCTCGCGTCTCGCCGCGGCAGTTTGGGCCGCCCTACCGCATCTCCCTCGGCAGCTCAGAGAAACACGTTCAGTTTGATCTTCCCAGCCGAGGTCCTGGCATTCACGCTCGCCAAGTCTGTCTCGAGCTGGTGGTGTTTATCGAGGAGGATCGCTTCCTTGCTGCTCACCTGGTCGCCATCTTTTGCCTGGTTTCTTAGGAACAATCTAGGCTCTTTCAATAAAGTGTCTCATTTTATTCTAATGCCAACTGTGCAATTTGGAGATTAATGGCCCCACTTTACCAAAGAAGAACCTGAGGCTCAGCAAAGTTGAGCAACTCACCTAAGATCATATTTGGCAAGAAATGGGATTAGAATGAAGCCTTTCAACTCCAAAACCTGTGTTCTTTCCTTTATACCATACTTAGGGAATAACCCCCACCTCCACCCAGCCATAATACAAATGAGAAATGCAGAATGAGGAAGACAGGAAGTGATTTGCCTGTGACTACCCAAGTAGCAAAGTGGAGCCAGTATTCTAACCCAAGTCCATATAATTTTAAGTCCTTCTGAATGCCTCTGCCTCATGCTACTTCAAACTTCCTACCTAATTTTATCACATACAAGAGAAAAATCCTGGTGATGGTCTTCTAAGGTTGGCTGTGTTCCATTCAGGGCACTCCCAGGTTCATGACAGAGGAGCTGGGCTCATTCTTAAAGTCAGGATAAGCATGCAGCTTCCTGTTGAAATGTGGCCGTTGCTAGTCTCTAGACAAACTGTGATTCTTACCTTTCAGGTCTTTGTAGGTTCTGGCTCTTTGGTGTGGAATACTCTATTCTTTCTGCCTGGCAAACTTCTAATTATCCTTAAAAATATAGACCACTTGTCACCTCCCCAAGGAAGTGCCTTTTGATTTCCCCGGAAGAACTGATTGTTTCCATTTCAGTAGGAAGATGGGGAGGACCTCTAGGGTTGTGCACAGCAGGACAAGTGCTTGGAGGCTCACACAGCCCTGGGTCCGGCATCAAGTACAGAAGTATCATCCAGCCTGTCTTTGGGTCCAAAACTCCTTGGACATTTCTTCCTTTTCCCTGTTTCTGAAGGCCCTTGGAGAGTTTTCTGCTTCCCTGGAAGGACAAGGGTTAAACAAAGTTTTGACAAAACATCACTGGTTCACAGGATCCTTTCTGAGGATTCAAATACAGCTTTCTGTCAGTGGTTCTGGTGGATCTGGCCTTTCGGGCAGTAACTCAGCAACACTTTCTTTTTTGTTTTCCTCATATCCAGCCACATAGAGAGGGCTTTTGAGTTCCTGTTTCTCCCTTTAAAATGGCTTTACTTATCAAGAGCCAGACTGCATAATATTTCTGATGCTTCTGTTTCAGTTTTATCTTTCCAAGAGTCTTTTCCAGAACAAGTTTGTCATGCTCACTTTTAGCTGTGTGGTAACTGGACAGAGCAACATCAATGAGTAAAATCCAGGCAAGCTCTGGGGCTGACACGGTTTGTCCACAGACCCCTTCCTCTCAACACATGTAAAGTAGGTGGGACTCCCACAGCATCGGACAGGTATTCTAGGCTGCAAAGAGGACTGGGTAGGAGTTTACTTTCTTCTTTTTACATGCCTTCATCTCAAGTCATCAAAATTTAAGTACTTACCTGCATGCCAAGCCTGGTAGGTCCTGAGGATCCACAAATGAACACACAGGCTTCTTTCTGTCTGAGGTTTTCCAGTCCATGAGGAGGGCAGATGTATATGCAGTGTAACATTGCACCTGGCCAGTGCTGCAGGTATGTGAGGACGTGAACTCCAGAGAAAAGAGAAATTTCATTCAAATCTGGGCTTCGCCTCTGAGTAGCTTTATCACATTGAGCCAGTTACTGAGAGCCCACGTGTAGACCTCAGTTTCTCCTGCAAAATGGAAATAGAAATAGCACCCTCCCTTACATGGTATAATGCATGTGAAACCATCATCTTAGGGGTAGGTACAGAGTAATTGTTCATTAAACATTAGCTGGGATTCTCATTGTTGCTACTAGGATTGTTGTATTTAATAATTTAAAATATAATTAATATGAACAAAGTGCTCTGGAAATAATCAGTTCTTCTGGGGAAATCTAAAGGTATGTCTTTGGGGAGGTGACAATTGATCTAGATTTTTAAGGATAATTAGAAGTTTGCCAGGCAGAAAGAATAGGGTGTTCCAGGCCTACAAAAATCTGAAGGATAGGAATCACAGCTTTTCTAGAGACTAGCAACGGCCACATTTCAACAAAGGGCACCTGTATATTTGGGAAACTGGTGGACCAAGCTTGTGAAAGCACTTAAATGTCCAACAGAGGAGCTTGACTTGGTTTACCTGTGGGTAGTGAGGAGTCTCCAGACACTCACGCTAGGGATTTATAATTTGGGCACTACTCTGTCCCAGCCTCTCAGTTGCAGCCTGGGAACACCCTCTCACATGTGCCTGTCCCCTTTGTAGATCATCAAGGACCAGAAGCTGCTTGTGATCGTGGGGGGCATGCTACTGATTGACCTCTGCATCCTGATCTGCTGGCAAGCTGTGGACCCCCTGCGAAGGACGGTGGAGAGGTACGGCATGGAGGTAAGTGGCCAGCAAGCAGGAGAGAGACCTGCAGGGTGCACACGGCTTTGGACAGGGCACAGGGAGGTGTGCACTGCCAGACTGCACCACTCCTCAGGAGCACCTCCTTAATTGCAGCTGCTTCTGTCTGGACATATGTCATTTCAGAAAAGACAGATACAAAGTATTGTGAAATAATTTAATATTGATATTAATATATGCAGAATTAAGAGGAGATGTTGGACTGCTTAAGTATACTCTCATACATTGTAAAAGTCCCCATTTACATGGTGCTTCATAGGCAAAGTTGCACTGCATCTGTAGACTTTCATTAAGGAACATCTCTTAAGCAGTGCTCCTATGGCCTAAGCATTCAGACAGCTCCTCTGGTTACTATGTGATGCACAACATAATGAACAATCTACTTCTTTCCGTGCAGCCATTGTTAAGATAAAGAACCTTGCTTAAAAGCCTTGTGTTAAGCCTTGCCCTGCGCTCACACTGGTCTTCCCAGGATGTTCCAGGTTGAGAGAGGCTGAGACACTTAGAAGCCAGGGTGTGGTTGGCTTTCTCGGATTTCTCCTGGAATAGCTGCAGATGCCTTTGTGGGACAGAGACGCTGCACTGGATGTGCTGCTTGGTATACTTTCCATTCGGGGTAGCAAATTCTAAGAAGGCAATGGGGATCTCCATTTCTCTCTGCATTATTAGGGAAAGTTTTTAGTGGAATTGTTATGTATTCTTACCACAAATATACACACTGAGTACATGAGTTGTATCTTTCTATACAAGAAGATTTTCAGGCAAATAAAAGCTATCCAACTTCATTTATCTTAAGACAGATGACCATACTCATCCCTGTGAGGAGCTGTCCCATTCAGGAAGATCAGACAATGCCATTTAGGAAGCAGGTTTAGGACTGGGCCCCTCTGTCTTGCCCCCCTCCTGTGTACATCTTGTAGGAAGCAGGACACTAGATAGGCATGACTGGAACTTCAAAGACAGACCTGACACTGGCTTTGCCCATGGGTCAAGGGGGAAGGAGCTGAGTTCATTCAGATTTTCCAGAGAAGAGGTGACATCTGGTCACCATTCATCATGCAATTAGTGAAAGAGCACATCACTGCCCAATCAGTCCCAGGAGACTTTCCTGCCCATCACCACGAGTTAGAGTTGCAGACAGACTAGGAATAATCCGGGGTGAAAATGACAACAGCCAGAATAGGGGTGACGGTGATGATGACGGTGTTGGTTGTACTGATGACAACGATGAGGAGGAAGAGGAGGCCGGAAGTGATAGCTGAAACCATGTGTTACTCACTCTTCGCAACAGTTCTGGGACATATGCCCCTTGGCCAACCCCGTTTTACTGCTGTCTTACCTTCCTTCTGTCCTGTAACTATCACTGCTGCTATTGATGGCTGTGCATAGAGCCTGAACACATTCGAGACCTTCCAAGACAAAAGGTTCTCCAACTGAGGAGCCCTGGGTTCCCATTGATGGGCCTTACTCACAGATGAGGAAGCTGAGTCTGGGAGGCAGAGGGCCCTGTTCAGGGCTCAGAGTGTTTCTCTGTATTTTCCTCTGGTATCTGCTGAGATTTCTCTCTGAACCTTTCCTGGCTGGCTCCTCTTTTCCTACTCCTATTTTAGGGTTGCCCTGGTACTCTGTTGCTATGGTAGCAGAACTCTTTGATGTGTGGACACATGTCCCTGCTGGCTTATTGATGTTTTTCTACCAAAGTATGTCAAGCTGTCCACTGGTTTCCCACAGACCCTCCTCCGTTGGGTACAGTGCAGTGGGTGAACAATGCACCCAGGGGATGAGGTATCCTATGGTCTCCCTCATGGGACCATTTTCCCAGGGCTTTCACCTGGGGAGAAAGTCTAGGCTTGGGCGGAGGCATCAGAGGTCTTTGTGATCCAAGCCCCTTCAGATCCCCCAAACACCCTGTTTGCTGTGAGCTCTCTGAATGCCCTAGGGATCCAGACAAGGGCCTTGCTCTGTATCAGACTTCCAAGCTTTTGTAAGTGCCATGCTCCCTCTGCAACGTTCTCTACCAAGTAGTTTGCTTGAGCTTCAGCACCAGGATGCCCTACTATGGAGATGTGTCTCCTGATTCACTGGCCCCACCAGAGTGCCTGCCCTGCCTGCTTCCTTCCCCAGGTTCCTCAGGCTGCCAGGCATAACCCTGCCCCATGCCCGCTGGCCCAGCACCTTCCACAGGGACTCAGGGGATCATGGCAGCCTTGGCCCTTGATCTCACAGTGCCTGAGCTAGCAGGGAGTGTATTAAATATGTGGGCAAATCAGCACCATTACTTTAGATCTCACTGAGTCTGGATCACAGTTAAAGGTAAATAAATAGGACAAAGAGCTTAAGAATAGCAGGAAGTACCCACCGAAGGGATTCTCCTCCCAGGGTGAATGCAAATTCCCTGGAGTCACCAAAAGGCAGCCCAGCTCTGCATCCTCATTCCTTTCTAGGTAATTAACATTGATACGGCACTTGTCATAGCCAGGAACTGCTCTACATGTCTTACGTGTACTAACTCATTGCATAACAACACTGTGAGGTAGAAGATACTGCTTCTTCATTTTACACATGAGGAAACTGAAGCTCCAAGTTCAGCGATTTACTTAAGGTCACACAGCCAGTGAGCGGTGCAGGTTGGACTCAAACAAAGGCAGCCCTCTCTCTACCGTGCTGCCTGAGGAGGCGAGAAAGGTCCTGAGTTATGCTTTCTCCAGTCCCTCTCCCTTTCAGGGAGCAAGCTGACATTTGACCTGTGGCTTTTAAACCTAACCCCATGGCCTCTGTGTCACTGCCAAGCTCCAGCTATGGCTCCTCATGACCACCCTACCCCAGTCTTAGCCTCCCTGTGAGCCCTCCCTGCTTCAGGCTGGTGCAGGACTCCAAAGGTGCCATGGTGTATGACATGTGGTCCTGACCTCAGGTACTTTCTGAGCAATGGATGAGACAGACAAGACCATGGCTCAGCCATGCCCCACCCAAGACAGCATACTGGGGAGAGCTCAAGATGCTGGGGAGCCAAAAGGAAGCCCCCAATCTGACCTCCTCAAGTCAGAGAAGGCTTCTCACCTGACAGCTGAGGAGGTGCACCCAGGCAAAGGAGGTGGGAGTGGTATTCAGGCTGGGCTGGAGCATTTGGAGAGCAGGCAGCTTATCTTGGTGACCAAGCCCCACACTGGGAGGACTCAGGGCCAAAGAAGGCTCACGTGGTTGAGAAGCTGGTGCACTGGCACAGTCACTTGGAAAGCAGTTTGATGTGCACATGCTCCACTGCCCAGTAAGCCCCTGAGAACACATGTGCCTGGGGAGACCCCAGCATGGGTGTTCACAGCAGCACTGTTCAAAGTAGCTCCAAACCGGGAGTGTCCCAGATGTGCCTCCCCAGCAGGATGCATACATACAAGAAGGTACTTTCAACAAAAGGACACTGTACAGCTGTAAACGTGGGTGCTCCTTAGCCAGGCACATCAGCTTGGCTGAATCTCAACTACATGACAGTGAGCAAAAACAGCAAATTACAGTTGACACCCAAAGGTGGATTTTTTTGTATACTTAAAATTCAAAGGCTTGGGAACCCCAAATATTGTTCAAGGATATATACAAGGGTAGTAGAACAGTTTTTACAAAGAATGAAAAAGAAGGTAATTGGCGGTAAAGAATTCAAGACTGTGGTCACTTCTTGGCGGGTGGGGTTGGAGTGTATCACTGGCAAGGATGTATAGGGCCTGTAAGGGTCTGGAAAGGCTACTCTCCAAGTTGTACAGGCATGTTTTATCTACTTTTCAAAAGTATGATGCACATCATTTAAAATGTCTTCTATTTGTAGGCTATTTCACAAAGCAGTATACTGTAATATTAGGTTTATAGAAAATAACAAAAAATGCTAAGTTTCCATATATTTCCCATACATCCCACATGCAGCTTTCCCTCTTATGAACATTTTGCCTTGTGTGGTACACTTGTTAAAGTAATGAACTAATACGGATATACTACTCTTCACTTAGGTCTATAGTTGACAGTAGGTTTTGCTGTTCGTGTTGTACAGTTCTGTGGGCTTTGCCAGGTGCATATAGTCATGTGTGCACCTTTCTAGCATAAAACAGAACACATTCACTGTTTTTGGTGTCCCTGAGCCTTTCTCCAGGCAGCCACCAATCCAGTTTTTCCTTTTCCAGAATGTCATATAATTGGAATCATGCAGTATGTACCATTTTTAGCTTCTTCCACTTAGTAACGTGCATTTAATCTTCCATGTCTTTGCATAGTTTGATAGTTCATTTCTTTTTAATAATGATTAATATGTCCTTGTATGGATGTACCAGTTTGTTTATTCATTCAGCCACTGAAGGGCATCTTAGTTGCTGCCAGATTTTGGCAATGACGAGTAAAGTTGCTGTCAAGATTTATAAGTAGGCCTCTATGTAAGCCTAAGTATATAATTCACTGGAGCAAATATGTAATAGAGTAAGTGCTGGATTACATAAGATTGTGTTTCTGTGGTTTTGTAAGAAACTGCCAAACTGGGGGGCTGGGGATATAGCTCAGTGGAATAAGCGCCTGCCTAGCAAGCGCAGAGTCCTGAGTTCGATCCCCAGTACTGCCAAAAAAAAAAAAAGAATATAGAAACTGCCAAACTATCTTCCAAAGTGGCTATACCATTTTGCATTTCCAGCAATTACTAGAAGTTGCTGTTGCTCCATCTCTTCTCCAGTTTGGTGTTGTCAGTGTCTGGGTTTTGGCCGTTCTAATAGATGTGCACTAGGGTCACCTTGTTGGTTTAATTTGTAATCTCTCAATGATATGTGATACTGAGCGTTTTTCATATGCTTATTTACCATCTGTATATAATTTTTAGTGAAATATCTGTTTAGATCAATTGCCCACTTTTAAATTATATTGTTTGTTTTCTTTTTATGAATTTTAGGAGTGCTTTGTATATTTTTGGATACAAGTCCTTTATCAGACATGTATTTTGCAAATATTTTTGCTCAGTTTGTAGTTTATCTTTTCATTCTCTCAACATTTTCTCTTGCAGAGGTGAACTTTTTAATTTTAATAAAGTCTAACATTTAAGTTTCTCTTTCATGGATTATTGCTGAACTAAGAATGTAGCTCCATGGTAAGTACTTGCCTAACATACACAAGGTCCTGGGTTTGACCCCCAGTGCTGCAAAAAACTAAAAATTCATTGTTAAACCCAAAGTCACCTAGATTTTCTCCTGTTATCTTCTAGTATTCTAGGAAATTTGTGGTTTGGCACTTTGCATTTAAGTAAATGGTCCATTCTTAGTTGTGAAAAATACAAAGTCTGTGTCTAGATTCACTTTTGTGCCTATGGATACTCAGTTGTTTCACCACCATTTGGTAAAATGCTTGTCCTTTCTTCATTGGGTTGCTTTGGCATCTTTATTATAGATCAGTTGACTCTAATTGTCTGGATCCATTTCTGGGGTATAGTCTCTTCTATTATATACTGTCTACTTTTTCACTAATACTATACTATTTTAATTCCTATAGCTTTATAAAAAGTCTTGAAGTCAGGAAGTGTCAGTTCTCCAACTTTATCCTTCAATGCTGCATTGCCACTTCTTGGTCTTATGTCTGTGTAAACTTTACAGTCAGTTTGTTGCAGGGATTTTGATCAGTATTACATTATCTCTAAGATCAAGCTGGGAAGCACTGGTATCTCTACAGTATTGAGTCTTCCTATCTATGAACATAGAATATATCTCCATTTATTCGGATCTTCTTAGACTTCCTTTAGTTTTCTAGATTTCCTCATATAGATGTTGTACATAATTTCTTAGATTTATATCTGTTATGTTTTATGTGGATAATAAATATGTGTTAATTTCAAATTCCAATTACTCATTTCCAGTATATAGGAAAGCAGTTGACTTTGGTTTATTAACCTAGTATCCTGCAGCAGCTTTTGTGTTGATTCTTTGGGTCTTTCTGCATAGTCAGTAATACCATCTGCAAACAAACACACTTATATTTATTTCTTCCTTCTCAATCTGTACACATTTCATTTCTTTACTATATTAGAAAAGATTGCCAATGCTGAATAGGAGCAGTGGGATAGAACATACTTGCTTTTTTTCTCAATCTTAGGGTAAAAGCATCTAGGTTCTCATGATTAAACATACAGGTGTATCTTTGTTTAAAAAAAAAAATTAAAAAGCAACACTATGCAGTATTTCTGATGACCAAAGATGAAGGTGCCTTTGGGGAGGTGATAGGAAGGATAAAGGATGGCACGGGCAGAGCCCAGATTGCTAGGGGCCCTGTGTGTTAAGCAGAGGAGTTTAAACTTCAAAATTAAAGAGATTTAATCACAGGAGTGACATGCTCATATTTTCCCTGGCTGCAGGGTGAGAACAGATGGAAGGGTGAGGCTGGAGGCCCAGAGACGGCTAGATGTTTTACAATAATTCAGGCAAGAGCTGATGGTGACCTAAAACAGAGCAGTGGGAGTGCACACAGAGAAGGGAATGTTTTTGGTGAGTATTTAGGAAGCAGATGTGACAAAACTTATAACCAACTGACATTAAATGGTGAATAAAAGAAGATAGCAAGGCCATGACCAGATTCCTGCCTGGATGGTAGATGGTGACCTCTTCACCAAGGCAAGGTGCAAAATGAGAAGTGGATTTGGGAGGAAATGTAGGGGGTTCATTTATGGCCATAAATCTGAGATGCCTCGGGGCCTTCAAAGTTAATGGGTCCATAAGGTGGGATGCAGGATCCTGGAGAATAAGAGAGTAATTTGTCCACAGAGAGACATTTGAGGGGAGGAATGTAGTTGGCACAGTGAGGATGAGAGTCATGAGAATGTGTGCACAGACCCAGGGATAGCAGATTCAGTGAGGAGCCAAGAAGTCCTGCCTGGGGCCCCCTGAGTGGTCGTGGATACCTGAGGAGGAGCCAGGGAAGGAGACTCCGAGGTGGTAATCAGAAAGGTAAGAGACAGAAGAGGGCCATCCATGCAGGCAGGGATAGGAAAAAAGCTCCCACTGGCAGAAGAACAAAAGTGAGCCACCCACATGTGGGGAGAATACGAAGAAGGGAGAGGTCCCCAGACACAACGCTCCAGACCAAGGCAAGGACTGTCAGACGTCCCAGAATCTGGCTTGTGCTCAGCGCCGCCACATGACATCTCAGCTCTGCCTTTGCTTTGCAGCCTGACGGAAAGATTGGCTCTTTCTGCAGATACAGCAGGTGTGGATAAACCTGCCAAGTATGTTAAAAAGGTTTGTAAAATATGTTTTGTATTCTTGAAAAAAAAGGAAAATAACTTTTTTGAGCACCTATGCAACTAGTGGTAGTGGTGAGTGGGTGCTGGGCATATGGATCATGAGCTTATAGAGAGGCATAGGTTGGAGATGGGAGCTTAGATGTGTCGACATATGGGGGACATCAAAAGCCCCGGGAAGGACATCCAGTAAGAGCATAGTGATGGAGCAGAGGAGGGGACCAAAGACTAACCCAGGATCGCACCAGTGTTTGGAATCCAGGGAGACTGGGGGAGGGGGAGATAGCAAAGGAGAAACTGGCAGAAGCCCAGAAGTGGACAGGAAGAAATCAGATGAGTTTGATGTCTTGGAAACCAAATAAAGAAAGTGTTTCAAGGACAAACTTTGAATGAAACAGATCAAGCTTTCAGATCAAGAACTGAGAATGTCCGTGTGTACATTCACACATATGGGGTTATTTTTTCTTTTACAGGAAATAAGCTGAGATACTGTCACCCAAAAGTAAACTCAGTGTGTACTGATGATGTAGAGATAGCCTGTTATCCTAGGCGAAGGGTTAGTTTTTCCAAGCCCCCCCTTCTGTACTGGGCCACCGTGTATGCCTCCACCTGACCATCCCCAAATAGCCTTATGTGGAGAAACATGGTTGACCATGCTCAAAGGCACAAACATTGAACATCCAGGCAAGGCACAGGGGCCAGCACAGCAGCATTCCGGGCCACACCCACACTCTGCAGTCCCCCCATCTGCTTGCCAGCAGGTGGTAACAAGATAGGGAACCTGTGCCATCCTGTCACCCACAGGAGATATGTGTGTAGCATTATAGAAATGGCAGTCCCCACGGGCTGTCAAGAATTCTCTACACTCTGATTTCTGTAGCTCTTTGGCTGTCTTGACAGTAATCAAGTAAAGGACAGATTGGGGCATAGGGGTTCAAATTTCCCTCCATATTCCCTGATCTTTCCATGGAAGCAATTTTCTTTCCATGGAAGCAAATGAGGGATTTGGAATCATGACTTTGTACTTGGCTTTGAAATGAGTGGTTTATACCAGTTATGTTTCTATGGTAACAGATATTGGAAGATACAAGCACATGGAGTTTTAAATAACTTTAACTCTTATCTTCTACCTCACTCTATAGTTTCTCTGGGGAAAAAAAGCCTAAAGCTGGCATTTTCAGAAAACAGCTGGTATCTTCATGAAGATTGACCAAGCCCTTCTTGCACTATTCATTGTGAAATAAAGAGAGAAGAATGGCCAGGGTTGGGGACCCAGGCCAATTTTGTTTGTGAGCTGCCCACAGACACCTAGTGGCCCAAGGCTTTTGAGGGTCAGAGTCACACTCCAAGTAGTGAGTCATCACTGCTAAGGCTGCCAGCCCTAAACAGCAGAATAGATCTTTGTCACTAATGGTCACCCATGGGGTCCAGACCAAAGCAGACCATGGTCCATGAATCAGCCAGGTCTTCGGGTCAGTTCATTACCCAAAGGCCACCTGAACCTGGCTAAGTCCTCTGAGGGAAGGCTTCACCATCAGAAATTCTATGTCATTCTTCTATTTCAAACCCTCACCATCAGCTAGAGGAGGGTTTAAACTCCCTACACTCCCTAGTAGAGATCAGGAGGTCTTTGGTGATCTGGCCCATTCACCTCCCCACTCCTATCTCTTATAACCCCCTTCCTCCCTCCTGTGCTCACCTACTCAGCACTATTAGTACTTCTCCAAAGCGTCACACTCTCCTTCCCTATGCCTTTGTGCCCTCCACCCGGAGCACTCTTCTTCCCACCCCAGCATGTCTGCCTTACATGTCAGATTTCTACTTGACCTTTGAGAGGCAGCGTAAAAGAATTGTCCCTAAGAGACTTTGAGCCACACAGGCAGCCTTGAAGGCCTCTGTCCTGCACATTCACCTCACCCTGTTGGTCAGCTTGTTCTGGTCCCAGCACTGGTAATTGTCTGTGCACCTGTCCTCCCTTGTCTGTGACCTCTTCAGAGGCCAAGGCCATCTGTGTGTCCCCAGCACCCACAGCCAGGGCCTGGCTCAAAGCAAGTGCTTGATAAATATTTGTTGAATAAATTGTTCCCTCCACCTGGAACTCTCTCCCCATGCCTCCATATGTCCAAATTCAACCCATCTGTCTGGGTCCATTAAGCTGGCTTCTCAAAGAAATCTCTTTGCCTAGTTGCAATTTAATTTAGTATTACACCCTCACCTTTCACCAAGGTCCCACTTCTGGGACAGAAGCTGCCAAATGAAGAATGATTCAGCATCTTTTATTAAGCACTATGGTTTTGTTGGTGACTTAATACCCCTGAGATAAAAATCCACTCAATAGATTCCCAAGGAATGCTGTACGGGGAAATGGGAAGTGCTCGCCTGTGAACTTGTCTCTACTTCCTTCCTGTCTTCTATCAGGCCATCGTAATGCATAAATGACTCTATTTTCTTTTTAACCTTGGCTGCCAGAAAGCTGAAACCAAATTCAGCACTCAGGAGCAATAACCATCTTATCTCAGATTTCTGAAGGATTATCTCATCTTCTGATCATTTGTCTTTATTTTTAACTGTCCTGGTCTGTATGGGCACTTATTGTGTGCTGCCTCTGGCCCTTTGGGAGAGAAAGCAAAGTGTAAATTCCAGATTAAATTATTAAAATGAGAATTTAAAGGGAGATTTAATTGGAATGGTATGCCAGAGAGACATTTTAAGGGTGTCCTCAGACACTGGCCTCCTGGCTCAGATCCCAGCTTGGCCCAACTCAGCTCTTCCCTTAGCTCTGTGGGCACAGATGTGAGTGGGCCCTGAGAGTGGGCAACTGCTCTGCCAGCCACAGCTACCTTTCAGGAACCCTTCAGATTCAGAAACAATTTACATACGTGAGAGCCTGTGGTATATTGCATCTTCCTCCCCAGCTTTCCCAGTGCCTTTTGAGGTATTCCTGTGGGCAAGACACCCTTCAGAACAAGTATCCAAGCCACAGTGTCACAGCTCTGGGACAGCCATGAAGCTAAAATTCATCTCTGTCCACCCAGTGCTCTCCAAGAGATGGGAGCCTTCCAAATTTGATTACTTTTCTCCTGACGAAATGCATCCATGTTGGCAGAAACAGGCTGTGGCCCCCAGGAAGACCTTCTGTCTTTTTTGTCCTTTTCTTTTCTTCAATGCCAGTGATGGGACTAGACCCTTTGCATGATAAGCAACCACCTAATCACTGAGCTACACCCCCAGCCTACCTTCTACCTTTTTTGTGGGGGGAATTCCAACCAACCTACCTTTCTAGAGGAAGTGCCATTAGGGTGCTCCTTTGGCATTATGGAGGGCTCATTATGTGCCATGCTCTGTACCAGCCCCCTTAGGATGCACTACCTGATAAGGAAGCTTAGACATATCCGTAAGGGACCACATAGCCAGCTTGCTGCTGATCAATCCATGGCAGAGTTTATAAGAAAAACATTGTTTGGTTTAGTTTGGTTGGTGAGTAGATTGTAAACAACAGCCCACTCTTAATGACATGTGCCTCCAGAGCTTTGGTTTTGAGTTTGAGTTGATGTACTGAGACACTGGGTTTAATCTTCTGTAAAGTATCATCCAAGACTGAGTTTGTATTAAGGTCCTTCACTGAGCTCAAAAGAAAATAAGAACATGTCGTAGAACTCAATTCACTTAAAATATGTAACAACATGCTGTACAAAACTAGCTGTCAGTGCATATGTGCTAAGCAAACTGAGTGCTACTATTTTCGTAAAGCTGTTCACACAAATAAATACTATTGATGAGAATTTAAAAAAAAATAAGAGCATGCATTAGTCAGAGTATGTCAGGTTTCGCTGGGGTAACAACCATCTGTGGATTAGAGTTATAAAGATTATTTACTGATCACAGCACTAATCCACCAAAGGTCAACTGAGACTTTCCCATATGGTGGCCTCATTCTGGGTGCACCTCTTGGGACAGTTTTTGTGGCAAAGGGAAAGAGTATGTGGCGAGGTGTGCCCTGGCTTTAAATCTTCCACCCTAAGGTATCACATGTGACTTGTACTCATATGTCATTGGCCAAAATATGTGTCCTGTGTACATGCCTGAACACAAAAGGTCAGGGAAGATTGATCCTACTGTACGACAGGAGAGAGAACCAGGAATTGCTGGTCAGCCCTAATGACTTTGATAATATATTCCATCTAGCTTCTTTGTTGCTGTCACAGATAACTATCCTCTAGAATGTGAGCTCCATGCAAGCAGAGGGGGTGGATGAGTTGCATTTTACTCACTTTAATATCTCCAGCTCCTGGAAAGCTACTTGGCACATAGTACACATACTACAAGCAATTAGCTAAGTACTTGAATGAATCCTAACTTAGTGCACTCTTGCTAGAAGATCTAAGAGATATTCTCTGAGAAGAGTGTGGCATTATGGGGGGCCAACTTCTGAAGAAGTTTGATACTAATCCTCCAGACTCTTCTGCCAAATTACATCCTAGCCCATCATTTCTGTCTTCTACTGTTACCGCTAGCTCTAAGCCACCATCTGACATCCTGAAGTGGGGACACTGTGAGGAAAGGCTATGGTTGGCATGTGATGCACAGCTGGCATGATGAGTAAAGATGTTTATCATTTAAGCCACTGAGTTGGTGATAGTTGTGTTAGTCACCTTTCTGTTGCTGTGACACATACCTGAAATAAATCAATTTAAAAGAAAGAAATGAGTATTTTGGCTTATACTTTCAGAGGTTCACTCCATGGTTTCTTGGCCTTGTTGCTTTGGCCCTAGGGCAGCACAATGCATCATAGCAGAAGTACCCAGCAGAGGAAACCTGTTGTCATTATTCTGGCCAAGAAAACATAGATGAGAGAAAGAGAGAGAGACAGAGAAAGGGAAAGAGAGAGAGAAGAAGGAGGAGGAGGAGGAGAAGAAGAAGAAGAAGCAGCAGAGAAGGAGCAGGAGGAGCAGCAGGAGGAAGGAAGAAGAGGAGCAGGAGGAGGAGGGAGGAGAAGGAGGGAGGAGGAGGCGGGGGAGTGGGCATGGCTGAGAACCCAATATCCCCTTCAAGTGGAGCCTCCAATGACCTCCACTACCTCTTGATAGTACTGCAGGCTGGCAGCCACACCTTTAGAAGGTGGACCTTTGGGGAACTTTTAAGATCCAAACCATAATGGTAGTGGTAGTCGGCTGGCAAACTCCCATTCATTGCTCCTTCTAAGACTTTGTCAACATGGTAGCCAGAAGTTGATGTTTTTGGTTCGTTTTAGTTTGGTTTTGGTTTTAGATATAATTGACATACTATAAAATTCAATTTTGGAATGTACACTTCAGTAGTTTTTAGCCTATTTATGGGAGTGTCAGTCATCATCATCAAAATTTTCATTACTGCAAAGAGAAATCTGGTCTTTTTACCCATCACTTCTCATTTTTCCTTCCCTCTAGCCCCTGTCAACCACAAATCTACTTTCTGCCTCTATGGATTTACCTGTTCTGTATATTTCATATCAATTAAAGCAGATATGTCTGATTTCTTTCACTTAGCATAACATTTTAAAATTTCTTCTATGTACCAGCAAATTATTCCTCCTTATGACTGAATACTATTCCCATGCATATACTACATGTGTTTGTCCATTGATCAGTTCATGGATATTTGAGTTGTTTCCACTTTTTCACTGGCATGAATAATGTTGCTGTGAGTATTCACGTACAAGTTTCTGTGTGGACATGTGCTGAGTTCTCTTGGACACACACCTGTAAGTAGAATTAGTGGTCATATGGTACCTTGATGTTTCACAATTTTAGGAACTGCAAGTTTTCCACACGGCCGCACTATTTTACATTCCCACCAACAATGTACAAGGATTCCAGTTTCTCCATATTGTTACTAGTTCTTGCTATCTGTCTTTCTCATTATAGCCATCCTCGTAAGTATAAAGTGGTACTCGTGGTTTTGATGAGACTATAAAGCAACTAATAGTTAACGATGCTCCGCATCTTTGATGTGTTTATTGACCTCTTGTGTTTCCTCTTTAGAGAAAGGTCTATTTGGAGCCCTTGCTTGTTTTTTAATTGAATTATCTTGTCCTATTCTCAATAGTGTCCTGTGACACACAAAAAGTTCTCATTTAGATGAAGCCCAATTTATCTATTTTTCTTTTGGTTGTTTGGTATCATAACTAAGAAAATATTGATTGATCCAAGATCATGAATATTTTTTACTTAAGTTTCCTTCAGGGATTTTATAGTATTAATCTTATAGTTAGATGTTTGATCCATTTTGAGTTAATTTTTGCACAAGGCATAAGGTAGTGATCCAAGTTAATTCTTTTGCTTGTGGATACCTAGTTGTTCAAGAACCATTTACTGAACAGAATATTCTCTCCCTATTGAATAACCTCATAACCCTGTTGAAAAATCAATCAACCATAAATGTATGGTTGTACTTCTGTACTCTCCATTCCTGTCCATCCTTCTGTATGTCTGCCCTTAGTCCAGTGCCACATTGTCATGATTACTGTACTTTGTGGTCATCAAATTTGAAAAATGTTAGCCTTCCAACTTTATTCTTCTTTACCAAGAATATTTTGGCTTTACAGAATCCATCGAGATTCCACACGAATTATAGGATCAGTTTTCCCACCTCTGAAAAAAGACCATTAAGATTTTCGTAGCAGTTGCATCGAGTCTGTAGATCAATGTAGGGAGCATTGCCGTCCTAGCAGTGTTAAATTTTATAATCCATCAGTGTGGGATGCCTATTTAATTAGATTCCCTTTCATTTCTTTCCACTGGGTTTTATAGTTTTTAGTGTACAATTCCGGGCTGGGGATATAGCTCAGTGGAATAAGCGCTTGCCTAGCAAGCGCAGGGTCCTGAGTTTGATCCCCAGTACCGAAAAAAAAAAAAAAAAAAAATTCTCTACTAGTGTACAATTCCTACACTTCCTTGGTTAAATTTATTCTTCAGTATTTCATTCTTTTTGATGCTATTATAAACTGAATACCTCCTTAGTTTCGTCTGTTCATTGCAAGGGCATGGAAATACAATATTTTTATATATTGATCTTGTAGCCTGCAAATTTGCTAGACTCATTTATCATTTCCAATAGTTTTTTGGTAGATTATTTAGAACATTCTACCTCTAAGATAGTTATTTATGAATAGTTTTACTTCTTCCTTTCTTCTTATGTATTCTTTTGTATTAGTATATACTTGCAATACATAAATATTCTTGTTGTGGGAAATCAGTACACCCATGCATACTGCATCTTGATCCCTTTTACTTCTCTTTCTCCTCTCCTGTCTCCTGTTTCCCCATCTCCAGATCCCCTTCCATCATCATAAAATCTACCCCTTGTTTCCTGAGTAGCAAAAAAATTCTTGAATATATTTTCAAACTATTTGTGTCTTTGAAACTCAAGTGAATCTCTTACACTCAACAAATACAGTTGGATCATGTATTTTAGTCCATTCTGCCCATATATATACTTTAATTGGATAATTTATTCCATTTAATGTAACTACTGATAAAACAGGATTATGTCTACTATTCTAAAAGACAGTTTCTCAAAGTCCACGGCATATCGTACTATTTCCCACTTAAAATCCTCCAATTAAAGTAAAGTCCAATTTTTTTTACCTTCCTACTGGCCCTGCTGATCTCCTCCTCGGCTTTGTACCTGAAAGGCTCTAGTCCCTCTCCCGTGCACTCACCCCGCCCCAACCACATGGGCCCTCTGTCTGTGGCTCCGAGACTCCACCGCTATTCCCAGCCTCAGGCTTCTCCTCTTGCTGATTTCTCTGCTTGGACTGCTCATCCTCCAGACCCTTTCGTGTCTGACTCTTTCATATGATGCTTAATATGAAATCTTTCATAAGTTCTTAGCTTAAATGCCCCCCCACTGCTCTGCCTCGCCTCACCCTACTTCGCTATTGCATTGCTTACCCTTCACTCTCATCTTTCCTGTCCCTCTCCACTAGCATGTGAGCTCCCTAAAACAGGGCCCTGGCCTCTCTTGCTCAGAGCTCTGTCCTCATGGCCTTGCACAGGGCCTGGCAGACAGTGCTCACCCTGTGTTGGCGGAATGGCTGAGTGAATGAACAAGCAGAGGAAACCGTGTGTGTGTGTGTGTGTGTGTGTGTGTGTGTGAGTGAATGAGTTTCCTTGGCACAACTCGTCAGCAGTGACAGCCTCCAACAAAGTGATGCATCTCTCAGCAGCAGGATTAAATGATTAAAAGTGAACATGTTGATACTAAAACAAAGAATGAGTAATATTTTAAGATTTATGTGGAAGATTTCAAAAGGAAAGGTAGACTTCGAGTTCTCGATCCTGGCTACATTGTCCAGAAAAAAAAAGTTCTTAAACATTGGTCTCATGTTACTTCTCCAGAAATTCTTTCTTAATTAGTACAGAAAAGCCCTTAAGTTTTTGGGATTCTTTCTAAGTGGCTGTGAGTTCTAGTGTGCAGCCAGATTTGAGACCATCTGGATCAGATTCTGCTCATCTCTAGGAAGAGCCCAGCACTGCATTTATTTATTTTGAAAAACTGACTCAAGACAATAAATTTCAGGCTGGAAGATAAGATTTGTTTAAAAGCCCAAATCCAGGAGACCTAAAGTCCAGATGGGACCTTACCACCCTTCCCCAGTCCCCAGCTGGAGAAGGTGACAGTGCCAGAGGACTGAGGGCTTAGAGGCCACATGGGAACTCATGTGCCTGCCCCACAGAGCTGCCCAGGTCCTTCCAGGCTCATGTTTTCCCGAAAATCCATTAGTCATTATTTGAATAATCATTTCCCCAGGGGACGAGAGGACAAGGAAAAACTCTGAGGCTCCTGTTCCTGCAGTGTTATTCACAGCAGGTACGAGCCAAAAGGTGAGAAAAGTCCAGACCAGAACTTTAGACAGTTTCAGACAGGAAACAAAAAAGTGCGCTGTGATTGCAGGAAGACACCAGCCACAAAAACCAACAGGGAAGCAAGGGGTCAGGAGATCCACCGTGGGCAAGCCTGTTGGCACCCACCGAGGCTCTGAAATGAGACTGTCAGGCACATGGTGGGTACTTATATTTTCTACCATTGTTTGACTTGGAGTTTCTCCCTAAACGTCAATGACTGAATTGTTTTGGACTTGACATAGGACAGAACATTTAAAGTACCTCAAGGATGCTCTCAGTTCAGAAGCCTAAGACCTCTGCCTCAGGGGACAGCAGCCAGAGGTGCAATCACCACCAGTCCTGCCCAACGCTCAGTGCCCAGTCTGCCCACACTGGGTGCTCTTATCTGGACTGGGACACAGGCGCAGGCCTATCTCACCTGTGTACAAGCACTCAGTGGTTGGCAAGCACATATTATAACAGTAACAAATGCCTCCCACTTCAACAGGGTGGTATAGTTCACAGAGCACCTTAACATTCACTTTTTTTTGAAGAAGGGGTCTCATTATTCAGGCTGACTTGACCTCATTATGTAGCTGAAGCTGGCCTCAAACTCACTGCGATCCTTCCTCAGCCTCCTGAGTGCTGGACATGCCCAGCAACATCCACATTTTAGAGATGAGAAAACCAAGGCTGGCTAGGGGACCTGACTGGCCTGAGACAACATTGCTTGCTGCCTGTTGGAACTGGAAGCCAGCCCAGCCTCGCAGTACTGGCCAGCTCTGTCTCCCTTCCTCTGGAGTTGGTCTGTGGGTCCATTCACATTCCCTCCTTCTTTTTGCATCAACCCTGTGTTTCACTTTCTTTTGTTTTTCTTCACTGAAGCTTTCAAAGTCATTAGCATCCAATTTAGCAAAATATTCTCTTATAAATATTTAAATTTCTTTCATATCTGTGATTATCTGGTTGATGTTTTATAAAAGCAAAGCGCTTATGCATAGATATCCAAATCCAGCAGATTTTAACCTGAGAGCATCTCCTTCAATCCAGCCTCATCTTTAGCAGCAGATCTGGCCAGCCTTCATGCAGGATTTCAAATACTCTGCATTGTCTTGGTAACAACAGCAAAATCAGTAATCACAGCAGTTTTGTGCTGTGTGCTAGGCAGTGTTCCAAGTGGTATGCTTTATCAACTCATTTAATGCTCACAAAAAGCCCATGAGGTATACCATTATCATCTCAGGAACCTGAGGCACAGAGAGGTTAAGTAACATGCCCACAGTCACACAATAGGCTAGCATATAGCCCAAAGTGGTTCAGCAAATGCCATCTGGAATTAGACTTGACTTCAAATCCCAGTTCAGCATTTATTGCATGAGTTACTTCAGTATAGTGGATTAAATTATGACCCCCAAAATATATATTAGCATCATTTTCCCTGGAACCCATGAGTGTGAACTTATATGGAAAAAAGATCTTTGCAATTCAGATAAGAATCTTTAGGGGAAATCATTCTGGGTGACTGGGCAGGCCCTGGATCCAATGCTAAGTATCATTCTAAGAAGCAAGAGAGAAGACACAGACACTGAGAAGTCATGTGAAGATGGAGGTAGAGATTGGAGGGGTGGAGTCACAAGCCAAGGGGTGCCTGGAACCACCCAAAGCCTGGAGGCACATTCTCCCCTAGAGTCTCAGAGACATCTTGGCCCTGTGGATGACTGGATTTGGGACTTCTGGCCTCCAGAACTGTGCAAGGACAAATTCCTGTTGTTTTTAGTCAACACATTACCCAAATTAGGGTAATTTTTTAGGAAACTAATATAGTGAGTGATTTAACATTTCTTCATCCTCCAAATGAGCTCAGTTGTTAGTATACTCATCTCACAGGACTTAGGGGTGGGTGATATTGGCCAGTATCTGTGGGAGGGCTCCCTGAACCCGGCACCTAGCACATAGAGAACACAGGGAAGGTCAGCTGTTGCATAGTACCTGGCTTACTTGCCTGGCCTTTGGCTGCCCTGTCCCTGAACCCTCTCAGGGCCTGCCAGAGCCAGCCCATCACGTTGCCATTTTCTTGTTCTGATTCATTGTCATTGGCCCCCTGAGTCCAACCTGGCATGTTTCTCGCCCAGAAAACCCAGAGGAGCTGACTCTGACTCCAGATCCAAGCTCAGAGCTGGCTCCTCTGAGCCATTATCGTCAGAGCTAGCAGAGCAGTACTGGGAACATCCACGCATAGCGTTTAATATTTCACCCAGGAAGTCATTTTCTTACATGAGTCAGGCTTGGAGAATTAGAACTAGAAAGGTGCTCGTGGTCGGCATGATTTCTGCTAGCAGGTGCTAAGGGTATTCCCGTGCCTACTCGGGCTCTTTCTTTCTTATCTGCATCTTACAGCAGACAACGAGGCAGCTGACGAGAGATTGCATGTTCATACCAATTATTAAAAATATATGGCAGGCTTCTGAAAATGCAGTTGTGTGCCAAGGAAATGGAACACATTCACCAGTCCAGCCCAGCTTTAGCACTATAGGCTTTGCAGGAATGAGGGGGCTGAGGTAAACACCATCATATGTGAAGGTTTGGGTCCCCATTGTGCCACCACCCAGCTATGTGACTTTGGGTGAATGACTTACTTTCTCTGAACTCTGGTGCCCATAAAGAGACCTTCATTTCTCCTTCATAAGTTTCCTGCGAGCATTAACTGAGATAATAAGTTAGCACATCCAGCACTGAGCCTCACACTTAGATGACACTCAGTGAATGACTTCTGCTCCCACTTCCTGGCCTGGAGTGGAATCCTGACTCCATAAGGAAACGGGCCTAACTGGGGCGGGCCTCCCAGAGCAGCTTGAGCAGCCTGCTGTTGGACTCAAACACCACCATGGGGGTGGCGTTTTTTGCAACCCTTAACTCCCCTCCCCCTCAACATCCATGCCTTCATCCTTCAGACTCCTGCTGGAGAATCCTCTGTTCTCATTTTGCAGATGGGCACCTGGCAGAGCACAGGTAGCTGGTAAAACCCAAGGCCAGAAGCCAGGCCTGCTGCTCCCCCAAATCAAGCCCTTTCATCCTTCACACAGACCGTGAAATGAGCTGGTGGCAGGGCAAGTACTTTACAGGTGGTGACGCTCTTCACTAGCACACAGCCTCTTTGTGCTGTCAGTTCCGATGCCTGTCTGTGGCCGGCCTCCGAACTGACTGTTGTGCATATTTATGGTCCTTGCTTCTCCCTTCTAGGCACAGGCCATTTGGATTGGCCTCATCTGGCCCATTCCAAGGCTGTCTTGGAACTTTAGCACATGGGGCTGAAATGCACCTGAGCATGCTCACTTCACCCTCCTGCGCTCTCTCATCTGACAGCACCCTTACACCAGCCACGCTCACTGGCTTGCACACTCAGATATCCTCAGTGCAGCTTGCCCTCTTCACCCACAAGAACACTGTCATGAAACTCAGAGCACTCTGAGGCCACTAGAGAGACAAGTGTCATTCATTCACCTGCCACAACCACATTGGCTGGGCACACACTCTGTGTCAGATACCAGGGCCACAGCCACGGACTAGGCCAGTCCCTACTCCCAGAACTCCACTGTGGGGGGCTGGCAGAGTTCACTAAAGACGGCAGTGCCAGTGGTAAGTTCTGGAGTAGCTTAGCCGAGAGCCTGCAGGAACAAAGAGGAAGTGGCTCACCTCTCTGCCTTGAGAAATGTTTCACAGGAAAGGAGGTGGGGACTTTTCCACCCAAGTCTTAAAAGGACAAGTGGGGTTTGGATAAAGAAAAACAAGAGCTGTGCAAAATTGACAGCTTTTCTTCAAAAAGATAAATACAGTTACCCTGTAACCCAGCCATTCCACTCCTGGGTGTAGACCCAAGGGAAATGAAAAAATATGGCCACATAAAACATATGTAGGAGAGCTTGTAGCCACGTTATTCATTATGCCAAAAAGTGAAAATGATCCCAAGACCCACCAGATGATGAATGGGAATCAGCAAAATGTGTTACAGTCACACAAGAGAGTAGTATACAGCTCCAGAAAGGAATGGAGTACTGATACAAACTCGGGCATGATGTACCTTGAAAACATTTTGTGCAGCAAAAGAAGCCAGTCACCAAAGGCCATGTATTGTATGACTCTACTGATGTGAAATAGTTAGAATAAGCAAATCCAAATCCAGAGAAACAAAGAGTAAATTAGTAGCTCACAGAGGCTGGGGAGGGGAGAAGGGGAGAAGGGGAGAAGGGGAGTGATTATTAATGGGTGTGGGGTTTCACTTGAGGGTGATGAAAATTATAATGAGGTAATGAAAGGTGTATGCTTGTATTTAAAGAGCCCGTCAACTGTGTAATTATAATGTTATATGAATTGTATCTCAATTTTTAAAAAGAAGACAACAAATACGTATCTTGATAAATACAGGCTTCACAGGTAAAGAAAGAGTCAAAGCAAAGATAGAGTGCAGTATGTTCTTGGGGAACTGCTAGTGTCCAGGGCAGGAGCATAATGCATTGTATTTTTCTACTGTGGCTTCACAGCTTTAGAAAGCTAAGAGAGGGGCTGGGGATATAGCTTAGTGGAATAATTGCTTGCCTAGCAAGCACAGGGTCCTGAGTTCGATCCCCAGTACCGCCAAAAAAAAAAAAAAAATAGAAAGCTAAGAGTGTCAGCCCCTCATCCCTAACTAATCTCTTGGGTGTTTTTGACTGCACAAAACTTATACTGGCATGAACAAAAATGGAGTAAACTGACCTCGTGAAAAGGTGAAGTGAGGTGAACTTCAGGCACAGATTGATCAGAAATCAGTTGTGTTTTTCTGTGATTTCTTTCTGGTTTTTTGAGACAGGGTCTCATCAGCCAGGCTGGCTTCTTACAGGCCTATGTCACCACCCCTGGCCTCTCTGATTCTTCTGTCTCTGCCCTCCTTCATGATGAAGTATGTCATCACACTAGCTTCCCTCATGTTAAGGAGATATGAAAAAAAGATGCAACTCAAGTTGAAAGACCTTAGAAGTTTTCTTAGACAACAGGAAATTTTATCCAGGCTTCAACTGATGGACAAAACCTCAAGAGTAGATACTCTAGTTCAATAAAACACCTTTATTGGGAAGTGTAGGGTATGTCTGGAGAAGAGTTCAAGAGTCAGGTAGATGTGGCAGCTTGTAGGAAGCAAGTAGATGCAGGACTGGATGGGCTTGGACTTCAAATTAGAGATAGAGGGTAGGTAGATAACCTGGAATGGGACCACGTGATCAGCTCTTGACAAAATCTATCTGGTTATCAGACAGAGTCATGGAATACTGTTGCTTTCTTAGGTATGATAGCTTGGTAGCCATGCAGGACAGCACACACATTCATGCTGTGGTGCCATCCAGTCTGCCATTTACTCTCAGATGGTTTGGGGAGAAGTAGGGGGTGGGGAGCAGACATGGCACAGTGTGAGCAATTGTGAATTCCTGGAGGTGAATGGGCAGGCTTTGTTGTGCAATTCTGCTATCTGTGTGAGCAAAGGAGTGAAGTGGGGAGAGCAGACCTCACTGAAAGGGGGACAAGCTGGAGAAGTGACACGGTGAGTGGTCAAGACCAAGGCAGTGATGAGGTAGGGCCACAGGACTGGGTGGGATGGAGGACATATGCCAGGGGAGGCACAATATTCTGATGACCCTGCAGCTTCCAGCCTGAGGGCCCCAGAGGACCCTGGTACCAGGAGCAGAGGAGGAGGGAAGAGGCCCCTATGGGGTCTCTTCAACTCTATGTAATCCACCCTTGCTGATCTGTGTGACTAGTGTTGA
This sequence comes from Dinomys branickii, assembly GCA_004027595.1. Taxonomy (NCBI): domain Eukaryota; kingdom Metazoa; phylum Chordata; class Mammalia; order Rodentia; family Dinomyidae; genus Dinomys; species Dinomys branickii. The sequence goes on from PVLD010008953.1 coordinate 25,118, forward strand.
ATCACAGCATTTTGAGTCTGGAATGGCACACCTTAACAAACCACATGGTTTTCCCAATGCTGAAACTGAGGCACAGACTTGCCTGAAGTCCTAACATCAGATAAGTAACAGGGCCCACCTTCCTTTCTTCCTGTGAACACCCTGGTGACCAAGAACAGGAGAGCAGCTCAGGGCACCCATTCTGCTGCCTTTCCCTGTGCAGCATCTTGATGCACTGTCCACACTTTGTGACATCAGGGAACTTTTTCTTGGGCAATTATCCACGTGTGGATGAGACAAATCACAGCTGACTGTGACAGGGCCCTGCTCCAGGACCAGGCATAGGTCTGGCTTTAGACATCAGTCCACTTAATCCTCAACTCTGACAGGCAAGTAATATGTTTAAGACCATTCTGTAGATGGCAACAGTGAGGTCAAGAGGTATCCCAAGGTCACACTGTTTGTGATGGAGTTGTGACTAGAGCTCAGGCAGCTGGCCCCAAGGCCACCTTGCCATCGACCCTACCACCAGGCAGGAATAGAAGCGTCTCCTAGCCTAATACACATCCCCACATCATCAGTGAGCGCACGGCTGATTGATTAGCTGGCTGATTGATGTGTTTATCTGGCCAGGGAGAGGGTCACCTGCAAATTCTGGCCCCAGCCTCGTTCACATTTTTGCAGTAAGTCAGGACCTATTTATTACTCATGAAGTATTTTGGACATCCGTGATAAAAAAGAAATGCAAAACTTCATTTCACCTCCCTGCTACATGCTTATTCTTTTTTAATAACCCTCTCTTATCAGCCTCCTGGCAGCCTCCGCATTTCCTGCGCATGTTAATTACTTTATTAATTACGTTGATATCTTTGGTTCTGCCCCACGTATCTTGGTGCTTTTTGTTTTCAACATGCACCCATTTTGCCTTGCTCATTGGCATACGCAGGCCCAGTTCCCATTTCTAAAAGGGATTCTTTGAGCCTTGGTAAACACATGGCTTTCAATTAGTCGCGCAATCATCATTCCCATTTTCATCTCAGCCACATCACGAATAGAGTGATTTTAACATTCTCTCAAATAGAAGCTGTACTGTTAAGTTTCTGACATTGTTCCTCAGTCCTTGTTTTCTCTCCAGATCACAGCTCAGAGAACCCTGATAACCGAGCACTGAGCAAGATCATGAGCACTAAGCAGTTTGGGGAGGGAAGAGGAGGAATGAACCGCCCTGGGGTAGCAGGGACAGGAGCTAGCAGGATGAAGGTGGAGAGTGTTCTGGGCCTTGACCCTGGGAGGCCTCCTGTGTTGAGCTGAGAAAGTAAGCCTCTATCCTGAAAGCTGACATCCTCTCAAAGTATGTAGCATAGAACACTAATCCCATTCAGTGTCCCAAAATAAAAGAGAATGGGAAATTTCACGGCCCAAAGTTCAAGAAATCCTGGAAACTATACAGCTGCCCCTTGAGCATGTATAATGTACTTATGGCATGTTCAGGGTGCTTGAATGTTCTGAAGTTTAATTTTTTTTAATTATTAAAGACAATTTTAATTTTTAATAGGGAAAACAGTGTTGATTAGCATGTCTAACACTTCTTTGCCCACAGACTCCATTATGGAGCAGCCTATTTACATTTGCATGTGCTCAGGCATATAATTCAGGAGGTGCAGCTGGAGGGGACAGGAGCCTAGGTGACCTTGCAGCTGGAGGGGCCTCTAGAAAGGTTTGAGCAGAGGAGACTGCAGGCAGAGGGGGAGGAGAGGGGGTGGTGGAACAGTTCAAGCAAGGCGTAATGAGGATCTAAACCTCAGGTTTCTAATGTTTCACTGTTTTTTCTCCATTTATGCCATTTTATTTCAAGCTGCATTGTTGTCTTAAAATTGGAAAATCGGTGTTGCTGTAATAAATCATAGCACAAGGATTTTACTCATCCATAAAATCTGAATGAGAAAGTAATCCTTGTAGCCTTCCATCTTCAAAGGAAGCACTTAGCTCAACAGGGTGCTGGAACACAATAGCCACCTGTTTCTGCCAATCCCCAGGCTCCTTTCCAATCACAGAAACACAGCATCTACTTCCAGGTCCATACCTTAGCGGCTTTTGGACCCTGAGCCAATGGCTTCACTGCTCCATACCTCAGTTTCCCCATATCATACAGAGAAACTAACCCCTCCTACCCCAGCTTTAACATTAGCAAACTCAATCAACCACAAATGAATAACATTCAGAAAAAATAAATTGCATCTGTACTGAACATGTACAGACATTTTTCATTATTCCTAAATAATGCACAATAACAATTATGCACATAGCCTTTACATAGAGATGATTCATATGTAAGGGATGACATGTGTCAGTTACATGCAAACACTATACCATTTCATACAATGCACTTGAGCACCCACCAAAAGGAGTATTCTTGGGGGCCCTGGAATTGTTACTTGAGATCTCTTTACTTAGATTGACAGAAATAAGATCAAGCAAAGTATTACGAGCATGTACACAGGCAAATAAAGATTTAATTGGGGCTTCACCTGAAGGGAGACCACACTGACCAACAAAATGGGGGATCAGGCTGCTCCCTAAAGAAGGAGAACAGTAAGCTTTGATTTTCTAGAGTGGGCTAAAGTCTAGCAATTTTCCATTGGCCAGGGGCATAGTTCCAAAAGACAGTTCTTCTTGTGCAAGATTTAGATCATTGTGTAGTCATGGTCAACTTGTCCTAGAGAATGAGTTACCCCGTGGCTGGTGCCCTCACCCTGTGCAAACACTTGTCCTTGTGGTTTGGTCTCGGCTTTATGATAGGGGTGAAAAACTTTAGGTGCTCAGGCTGTGGACGCTGCTGGAGAAGCACAAGGATGGGGGCAGAAATGAAAACACATACCAGTTCCAATAGGCAGGCAACATGGCCACGTGCAAAGCAGAGTAGAATCTGACCCCAAGTTCAAGGCAGTAAAAGGGACCAGGCATAATCTAGAGATGTAGATTCCAAGCCTTTTATGGTATTCTAGTCACCCATCAGACATCTGTAGGCCCAAATGAAGAATCAGTGTTCTCAGCCAAAGTAGTCTTTAGGTCCCCAGGAAGTAACCAAGCAACTGTTGTCATAATCCATAGTCAGAGGTGCTACCTACAGCAAAGCTAGTGGGAGACTAATAATTTATTACCCAGATCTGTGACCTGCAAAATTAGTGATCTTTAAATCTACTAAAAGCAAGTAAACCTAGAGGGTTTATTTAGGTTTTGTCCTCAGTAAGAGTTCCCTCATTTCGTATAAACATTCTCCTTTGATGGTTTTGTCAGGGTCTCATGATAGATCTTTTGGAAAACACAAGGGTAGAGAAGCAACATGCCATGCTATAAAGGGTGACTGTTTATGTATGATTGCACTGGTAATTGTTTACTAAACCCAGGGGTTTACTTTGTTATTCTAGCCTGTTGTCCCTCCATAGCTGTCCTTGACTATGTCAGAACCAATCCCCTCATGAATACCAAGGAACAACTGTCATACTTTTCTGAGACAACACATTAATGAGGTTACATGTGCAGTGTGTAGCAGGGTGCCTATCATGTGACAACATGAAAACCAGTGTGGCTGCCCTCTGTATTGGTTAGGCTAGGCCAGGTGTAATAAGAGCCCCTAAGTCTCAGTAGCTAACACAACAAATGTTGAATCCAGCTATAGATCCAGGTGCTTGTCTAGGGTAGCCATCTGTCATGAGGTCACTCAGCAACATGGACCACATCATAAAACAGCATCTCCATCTTGCAACAGCTTCCCATGCATCAGTCCAGAAGGGTCACATGTCACTTCCACCCAAAGTCATTGGACAGATTTTGGGATGTGACCCCCCACACACACACACAACTAACTATAATGGGGCTGAGAACTCAGGGCAACCAAATGGGATGTTGGTGACCACCAGTCTTTGCCATTCCTTCCATTCTTTTGCTTCCATTCAATACTTCCTGTCCTACTGTGCAGGGGATTGGTATTATAGGGGCCTGTAGGTCAGACATGTGGAAAATGCCAAGTTAAAGTTAAAAGATTGCTTTTTTTGCAGGGCCAAAGCCATGTCACATTCTTTGGTTCAAGAAAAGGAACAGTTCAACTCCAACTTTTCCAGAATCTACATTCCTGTTCTGATTCCCCATTCTCTGTATTTCCCACTCCTCCTGTTTCGGTCTTTTCAATTATTTTGTCCTGCAATCTTTAGAGCCACTTGCCAGTAACCTTTGGTGACCTATTTTTGGAACTGCACAGTTGGTGGCACATTCTGCCTAGAACAGGAGACACTGAAAGGTCACAAGGGATGATGAGGCCACAAGGGTATATCTCCTTGGAAGCGGGGAGAATCTCAGGGGTGCTGAATCACAGGATATACAATCACTTAGGTCTCTGAGGAACACCAGAGAGGTAGGGGTGTATGTAAGTGTGTGAGTGTGTGTGTGTGTGTGTGTGTGTGTGTGTGTGTAAGAGAGAGACTGTTTGAAGCCCAAATATTCCTTCCCCTAAATGTGGACTGCCAGGCTTCATGGTGTAGTTTGACTGTTCCATGACTAATGCACACTCAGGGGTCAGCCCCAGGTGAACAGGGGAGCTAGCCATGGAAAGTGGACAGTTGTCTGGGCCCTGGACCCTATACAGAGAGATAGTGACAAGATCAAGAGTAACCAGGATGAGGAAAGAATCAGAAACTATGCCATGCAAGGGAAGTTGATGTCAGCCCAGAAAAGAGAAGGTCCTCAGGCACAGCTGCTCTCTCTAAGTTCAAAAAGACTGTCCTACTGCCAGGGGATAAGGCACAGGGACAGAGTTAAGACAAGAGGGTTACAGCTGTCAGCTTTAGACAAGGAAGGATTTCACAATGAAGTCCAGCATATCCATAGACAAACTGACTTCCTTACAAGGTGGTGAGTACCTCAAAACCAGAGGTATACAAAGAAAAATTGTAGGAGCCTGTGGCAGGTTCTACAAAGTAGAATAGTGTTTCCTCAGAAGAACATGTATAGTATATACCGAATCTTTGGATGTTTATTTGTATATATTTATTGCCAGTGGATGTGTGTGGGATGAATTGTGAAGCATTGTGTCATTACTGTAACTGTATGAAGGAGAAGCACTGGAGAGCAGGAAAGAACAGACCAAGAAAGATGAGCCCCACTGCAGGGAGTGGCGTGACACTCTCCCGTGGCCTGTTACCACCCAGGGATTTCCACACGCCACCACAGTGGCAGCGGCAGCAATTACAACATCCTATTTTGGAACAGTCTCTGCAACACTGCACTTTTGTGGCTCCCAATGCACTTGCTTCCCTGATTGACAGCAGGAAGCTGGAATGACTGTATTGTTCTTTCCTGCATTTCTATGGGTACATGTGTGTCCCAGCTTTGTAGTCTTTTGTCTTCCTATGTTCTTGCTTAAATACTCAGAACGCCCCTCTGCACAAGGACTCCAGCATGTATCAGAGAACCTGGAGCTCAGAGCAAGCACATGACAGTCCTGGGCCTAAACCCTGGTCCCAAAGCAAGGCCCGGGGGGGCCCACTGTACCAGTGCCTGCGGTGCTCTCAGGCTGTCTTCAGTGAAGGAGGGGCAAAGCATAAACTGGGAGAAAAGCAGGGACTAGGAGAAGGGACACCTGAGGTTCACCCAGGCCACCACCTTCCTGGCTCCTTGGTGAGTGGCACTGAGAGAACTGGCCAGAGTTCCAGCAAAGACCACAGCAGAAAGGGCCCTGGGCTTGGAGTCAGACATCAGGGCTCAAGTGCCAGCCGCTCAGACTCTGTGCTGTGCAAACTTGCATAAACTCCAGCCTGTTCCTGAGCTCTCAGTGCTGTGCACGGTGGGACAGAGGCTGACGGCCCTACTAAAACTCTAGCGCTGGCAGGCAGAGCTAATGAAACTGAGAGCCATAAAACTGAGCACACGTGCAGAACGGTAGTGGAGCGGGAGAGCCCGGCAGGACTCCCGTGGCACAGCGTCCTGATGGAAAACCTCTTCACACCCTAGTTCTGTCACCTCCCTATTCACGCCAACCTGGACTCAGACATGACAGCAGGGAGTCACCACAAACAACTAGCCAGGCCATGCACGGAGTATTCAGCAGCCCCTGGGAGAAGGTGGGAAGGCCAAGCATCTGTGTGGACAGGCCAGAGCTGAGCAGGGGCAGCCCAACCACCCGAGGCCCACAGCTGGCTAGGAGAGATGCCAGCCTGGCCCGGGATGGAGGCTGGGCTGCTCAGACAAGGCTTCCTGGAAGCTCTACTCACTTCTGGACCCCAGATGTCCCTAAGGCCTGGGGACAGTTATTCCCACATGGAGACCCTTGGCCTGGGACTTTTTGCAGAGGCAGGAGCTTGATGGTACTGTACCTCTGTGTGCACATCCAGGCCAGTCTGCAAGGCTGGGAGCAGGAGGCTGCCTTCGGCCAGCTCGAGCAGAACTGCCCCTCCTTCGTCATGACACAGCAGATGCGCACTTACCAGCACAAGACCAGTGGTCCCACTGTGCCCACATAGAGAAAAATGCCATTTGGGGATACCTGGAACTTGATTCTGCGATAGTATGCTGCTGGGAAAATCGAGGCTTGTGCTAGAGTGAAGGCTGGAGGAGTTAGACCCGCTGGAATCAAGCCCTGGCTCATCCCTCACTATCCCTGCACTAAGCTGGAGCAGTGCTCAGCAAAGGGCTGCCCAAGAGCAAGAGGCAGTGGGTGGGGAGGCGTGGAGAGTGCTAGCTGGGCAGGTACAGAGGGCAGAGGGCTGGGCTGGAAAGAGAGGCAGCGACACATATAGGCCGGAGAGGGCCCCATGCATCTGGGCTCTCAGAAGCCCCTGGAGGAGACCGTTGGTAGCAGCTCATGACAGGGGTGGGCAGAGGGGGCTAGAGAGTGGTGGAAGGTGAAGAACAGAAGCAGGAGCACAGACCCCTCTCTCAGGAAGGCCAAGAAAGGGGACAAGAGCGGGACGTGGAGCCTGAGAAGCCAAAGGCAGCGGAGGAGCCAGCAACTAAGCCTGGCTGCGGGGTAAGAACAGAGAAGGTGACCGATGCTCGTGGTCTTTTCTTCCCCTCATTTTCCAGACAGTGCTAGGTACAAGCCAGATGACAGTTCCCTTGTCAGTTCCCTGATTTTATTTATTCTCAGGGTTTGATTTACATCATCTCAGACCTCCATTGTACCGTGTCGGTGTCTCAGGGACCCACATTTCTCTCCAGTTTCTTTTGTCTTTACCTATTTTCGCCATTCTGCTTCCATCTGACTACCATGCTCCTCCACCCCACCAGCCCCACCTGCCCCACACACCCAGCAGCATGTGGGTTAGACTTGACCTTGCACTGCTGGAGGAGACAGTGGTTCTGTTCTCCAGACAGCCACACCCACGGGACCCCTGAAAATGTGATTCTGCTGGTGTCTGCCTAGCCAAGCTGGGGTGTGGGACAGGATGAGGGCAAGTTGGGGGTGACTGCTTCCTCCCTGTTGGTACCACTTTGAAGTCATCAGGGGCATACTGGAGAAGGGACTTGCTTTCCCAAGCTCAGCAAGCAGAGGTCTCGCTCAATAACGCTGCTTCAACAGAGATCAGGTGATCATGTGAATAGTCAGAAACACCAGTGTCAGCTGGGGGCCTTCGGGGAAGGTTTAGCTCCAGTGCCCAAAGCTAAGCCCTGGTGACCTCCTGAGTCTGTTGGACATTCCTGCCCTTTCTTTGCCTTCCAGACAGACTCCTGGTCCAGGTCCTGGTTCACAGAGCACCAGTGGTCCCCTCATACCCCTCAGCAACCCCCTAAATTTTGTTAGAACTTCCAGAAGGGATGGAAGAGCAGGCACCACCCTCAAATGGGGTGATCCTCCCTGAGGGGCTTCTCACCAGCTCCAGGTCATCAGAATGTCCTCAGTGCACTGTATACCCAGGTCCCCCCCCAGTCCATGTCCCTAACCTCAACCACTGCTCAGCCTCTCTCCAGATCTTTGACCACCTTCAGAGAGAACAGTTGTAATGCATGCTTGGAAATTCTCCTTACAAATAGCAGTTGCTGTGAGGGCTCCCTGGACTCTGGGAATGAGGCTAGACAATCCCACGCCTGTGGAGGTCACACAGGTGACTTGCTGGACAAGCAGCCCGAACATACAGCAGCGGCAGACAATGCAAGGCAGACCCAGGCACCGAGGGTCTCACCTTCCAAAAGAAGCCAGAAATCTGGGGTTCCCCATGAAGTCACCTGAGTTTGAATGCTGACAATGAAATCTAAGAATGTTTAAGGCCACGTAGGTCAGGTAACACATCAGCTGCCACACAGTGCTCAAGGGCTGCTGGCTCGCCTCTCTTCTCTGGAGCATGAGGAAGACTTGCTGCCCTGCTCCTAGGAGCTGGAACTCTATCTCCATGCGCATCCCTGCCCGCCTGCCCTATCCTAGCTCCCTGGCCATTGTTGCATCAGGGAATTGAGGGTTTGGGTGCTGGTTTCTCTTGACCTAGGAGTCACTCTGAAAAGTGCCCAGTGTCACCACCTTTGTGCCAGGCACTGTGGATACCCGGAGGCCATGGTGCCAAGGTACGCTGGCAGTGTGCTTGTGAAACCCTCATCACAAGCACTCTGGCTTAGGGTTCAGTGCAGGACCTGTGAGCTTTCCTGCTGCAAAGCCTGGTGCAGAGGCCCCAGACTAATGAAGAGGACCTGGGGGTGCCCCTGCAGTGCAGAAGGCCCATCTCTCTGAGAACCAGGGTGAAGGGAATGAAAACTTCAGAGCGACCCTCACCTGCTCTGTGGTAAAGCAGTTGGCCTGGGCTTGGTCTCTGGCTTGTCCTGTCTCCTTAAGCAAGTCTCTTGACCTTACTAAGCCTCAGTTTCCTCTCCTGAAACACAGGTAAAAGATTGTCAGCCCCCTCGCCACCCTGCACTGAGCTCACAGTCAGAGAGAGAGAGAGAGCATCATAAAGAAGCACACAGAAGCCTAATGCTACACTCGCCAGCCTTTAGCCATCCGAACAGCCCCACCCCAGCCATGATGACCCTGACACGGCCATGGCCAGGCAGGCTCCAAGGCCAAACTCGGGATGCCCCTTGGGATAGGACCCCGAGAGATTCCCGGCTGCTCAGTAGGGTCCCTCACCACTCCCTGCCTCACGTCCCCTCTGTGCTACTGCTTCTCGCACACGCCTGTGAGTGTGGCCATGCGAGCCAGCTCTGCCTGTGCTCTAGTGTGTCCTGCAGCGCTCAGGATGTGACGCCGAAGCCCTGATGCCAGGCTGCCCACGAGGCAAGCCCTCTTCCAGGCCTCAGTGTCTCCCCACGTAAAAGAAAGGTGGAGTTGGATTAGTGTATCCACCCTTCCAAGGGTTTGGAAATAGAGAGACTTGGGCTGCCACAGTGACCAGAGGACAGCTGCGGCATAACCGCCGGGTCCAGGGGCTCTGTGCACTGGATGCACCCTCACAGGGAGGGCCGCTCTATGCTGCCACATGAGAAACAGCTCAAAATAGCACCTCACTGAGAGCCCCTGGTGGGTGCTTTCACACACACCTCCAGGTGCTGTGATTCTGGGGGGTGGGGGTGTGGGAAATCACCCAAACTTGTAATCAAACATTCAAAAAGAAATTCTTACCTTGAAATGACAGCTTCTAGGTTCACCGCCTCAGAGATGTGGGGCTGCTGCTGCTGAGATAAGCAGCACAGCCCCTGCGGGGTCTGGAAGGTTCCTCCAGCGCGGCCCCAGCTCTTCACGTCTCTCTGCACTTGGAGATAATGATGGTGGTTGACACATCAGGCGCGGGCTTTCAGCCCCCACAGGCTGCAGACACGCCGGCCGTCTCACCTGACAGCCTTGCCAGCCTCGGGAGGGTGTAAAGGAGGAACTCAGAGCTAAGAGAGGCTCAGACATGTGTTCAAAGTCACACAGCTGGCAAGTGATGGACACAGGATCAGAATCTCCTCTCCTTCCCCTCCCTGTCCAGGCTTCCTTGCTGCGCTCCTCCATCTCCCCCCATGGCCAGGCCCAGGGACTGTGCTGCCTGCAGGAGCAGCAGAGGAGAGGTTGGTGGGCCCCAGCTAACAGTCCTATGATGGGGTGAGGCACATGGACCCCACACACTCTCCCTCTGGATGCCCCAGCTTCCTTCCCTGGACCTGGATCCCCCAGCCCCACTGCCTGGACAGCGCCGTAGAGAGCACACGGAAGCACAGGGTGCCACAGTCTGGTCCAGAATCAGGATCCACAGCAGCTGTGTGGCAGCCCCCTGTGCCTAACCATTACTCTCTCTATGCCAGAGGTAAGCAGAGGACAAAGGGAATCCTCATTCTTAACCAAAGAACTTCTAATCTGAAGACCAAGTGTCACCCCGTTGTTTAACACACACCACCCATAGTGAAACTGAACCCAAGGCCTTTGCACTGAGCTCCACCCCCCAGTCTGTGGATGTTGTTGTTGAGATGGTCTTGCTGTGTTGCTAAATTTCCCATGCTGTGCTTAAACTCATAATCCTCCTGCCTCAACTTTCCAGAGTTCTGGGATTACAGGCATGCACTACCACGCCCAGCATTTAAAATCCTTTAAAGGCTCCACTGCCCAAAGGGTGGTCCCTGAGTCAGCAGCACCACATCTTAGTTGCCATCTAAAAATACAGTTCCTGGGACACCCTCCACCCCCAGACCCATGGACCTACATTTACATTTTCCCAAGCTCCTACTGGTCTGTATCCACATCATCCAGTAAGATGCCCCTGCTGCCCCTAGATTATTACATCCTGGCCACACTAGCTCCTTTTGGTTTCTAAAATATACTGAAAAAGTCTTTGCCATTTCAGTCCTGCCTGCACTGGGAACCATCCTCCCTAGGCTATCACATCCTCCAGGTCTCACACTAAGGTCACCACTTCCAAAAAGCCTCCTCAGTCTAGCTGATCAGGACTTCTCAAAGGACCTTGGTGTTCTCCTGGAGAACACTTTTCACCACTGGTCTCCATAGCTATTCTGTGTGGCTCATCAAACGTGTGTCTACTAGAATCCAGTTCAAGGAGGCAGGCATCACATGGGTGTTCCACACCCTGGGCCCAGGATCCAACACAGTGCCTGACACACCACAAGCATATAAGAAACACAGACAAGTTCACTGGAATGAAGAAATTTAGGACAAATAGAGTCCTCCCTTACTGATCCAGGTTCATATTAACCACTGTAAATTAATCTCTGGATTCACTTTGTAAATGGGAAATTGAGGGCTGGGAAAGGACTTGGCCAAGGTCACCAGGGAGTCCATAGAAGGACCAAAGTCTTTGACCTTTCAGGCCTCAACACCTCGCCCTCCCACTGGTCCATTTGTGCAGCCTGACAATGCAAGATGTTTATGGGGGCCACTGACCTACATTATGAATACTCCTGCAGAGGGACTCGCAGGCCAGCTGCTCTCCTCTCGCTGCACAGATGAGCAAGGCTTTCCCCAGGCAGCTCCTGTGTGCCTCTCTGTGAGCAGTCTGACCAGAAGCCAGGTGTGAGCTCTTCTGCCCTCTGGCCAACACAGACAGGGGCTGCCTCTTCTGGGTACAACATCTGCCAGGCAGGAAAGAGCTTTTCTCAGTTTGAGATCAGTTTGGGGCACCAAAGCACAGCCTTTTCAGAGCTCTGGGGCTTCGAGGGAAGCATAATAATTAAGTCTCTCGCCCCTGGAGGTGGCGCCTCACAGTATGCAAAGCAGCTTCAAACCCAACATCTCCCTGGAATCTGACCCCATACTGAGCAGAGGCAGAGCAGGCTGGGGAGGCTAATGGTGAGGGTGGGAGGTTGGGCCTGAGACAGGGCTGGGTTTAATCTCAGCTCTGAGACGTACCACCTGGAGATCCTGGGCAAGTTATGTAACCTCTCTGTGCCTCAGTTTTTCTTATCTGTAAAATTGCTTCTTTGAGAAACACTGATTGGGGGGCGGCGCTTCCCATCTTTGGCATCTCAGGAAGCTTCAACAAGCTGACGTGGGCGGAACTCGCACCCTGGCAACCGCTCCTTGTTGCCTATAGCCAGGCAAACTTCCATGTCCTAATAGCTGCCGTAATGGGTTGAGGCCACCCCATTCTCCCTCTGAGCCCCGCTGCTCAGGGAAACTGTTCTGGCCTTATTAAAACGGGAAATGTTGCTGCATCTGAGTCCACAGTAGTAGCTGCAAACTAGTAGTGTTTAATTCGCATTGAGTCAATGATTGTTTAGGTAACTGCCCACGTGAGAAACAAGGAAGAAAAACAAGAGAAAAAGTCTATTGAAAGTCCATGAAGGCGGATCATCCATCCTGGCCAAGAGAACCATTCTTAAAATAGTGAAAAGGCAGTCACTGCGACTGGACTGAGAAGCAGGCCTGGAACCGGCCTCAGGCCCTGCTGCAAGACCCCAGCCTTGGTGCTCTGTGCTCGCTGGCTCTGCGCTGCACCCCCAGCCCATACTAGGACAGCCCTAGTTCAGTGCTAGTCGTGGCCTGGACTCCCCTGTGGAGAGGGTGCGTCCGCCGTGGTGCTTGGAAATCCGGCCTCTTTGGGAGACAGCAAGGGCCTTCCAGAGTAGTACCCAATGCCATCACGGCCTCAGCATTTCCAGCCCTACGGAGCCATAGTAATTGTGTCCCCAGCGCGGGATCGAGCCGCCAAGTGGTCCTCTGGTGCCCTCTACTGGTATTTTGGTGCACGGCAATGACGCCACGTAAGCGCTCAAGCGGTGACTCCCCGACCCCACCCTCAGGTGCTTCCCTCCCCAGAGATGTAACTGCCAGACCACTGTGAACCGCAAGCCTAAGCAGGATCCTCCAGACTCAGGCAAGAGGCGTGATCTCCTCCGTTTGCTGTGGGGTTCAATACAAGAGTCACTTGGCTATACTTACGGACTGCCCATCCCCCAGCCTCACAAGGACCGAAAGTCATCACTCCTAAAATTACCCCAAGACCTAAGGTAGGGAGATGGGACTGCACGCAGATAGTGACACTGACCAGAAGCTTTGGAGGCTTATTTCCTAGGGGGAGATGTGTTGGGGACAGTGCTGCCCATCCCCAGACCCACAGACTCCAGGAACTTTCAGGGTCCCCTGGCCTCTGCTGCCCCACCCCTCCATGGCCCATGTTGGGCTCCAGGTCACTGGAGAGGGGCTGAAGGGCCAGGAGTAAGAATTGGGGGCTCAGAGTTCAATGGAGACTAGAAAGTGAAGGAGGGGTAAAAGGGAGCCTAGCGGGAACACTGGCACAGAGGGGAAGGACAGTGCTCTCACAGTTGTATAAAAACCACCCAGTGGGCTAAGGCACACATAACTTCTGTGTCACTGTTGGAAGATGCATTTTGAGATCCGAGGAGACCTGGGGTGGGGTAGGCAGATTGCTGATACTTGAGGATTGAGCTCAATTCTAGACCTGCAGGTCTGAGGTCAATGCTGCAGGCTGCAGGACTGCAGTCATTTCAAGGAGGAAAACACAGGTGATGTGTCCCCGCTTGGCAGATCTCCGCTCCTAACTCAAAGAGGGCTTGGGGATTTTCTGGGAAACCCCAGGGGAAGATAGACAGCACTGGGTAGAGGTCCAGAGGAAGGTTTGAGTTCAGTTAAAGAAGTTTGCAATATTTTACCCAAAGCCACAGGAAGGGGCTCCCTGTCACTGCAGTATATAAGCCAGACAAGCATTGTGAGGTTCCTGTGAATAGAGTTTTCTTTTTCTTTATGGTACTGGGGATCAAACTCAGGACCTTGCACTTGCCAGGCAGGCACCTATTCCACTGAGCTATATCCCCAGCCCAAGTTTTCATTTTGAACAATGGTGTATGACAGCACCGGTGCTCTCTACACCAAGGATCCAAGTCCACCACAAATTACTGCCTTTCACTGTAGCACAGCACACAAAATTATCATTAATGGGTTTGCTGCTCACGTGTGACCTAGCGGGCCTGTGCTACTGCATTCTGATGTCTGTGTGGTTGGGTGCCTGTGTTGGAAACACCCAGATCCTGACATTTAAGACCCAGTCCCAGCTGTTCTGTAATTAAACAATGAGTGGATTCCGGGAAGCCCCCATTTCTTTCATTTCCCCTAGTAAAGTGCAGCCCAGCTCCTGGGAAGGGCTGGTATAGCAGTGGAGAGGAAATCTCTAGCCCAGCCCAGTGTAGCCTGAAATCTGTAGCCCACACTTTGGTTCCTAGAGATCATGTTCCCCTTCGGTGTTGTCCCCTGGTGTAAAGGCCTCAGGGGACCCTGCTGTTCCCCAGCACTCTAGCCCGTGTGTGGATTCAATTCACTTGGACCCAAAGAGGTCAGGCTGAGGGTTTCCATGACTTGGAATAGCTAAAGGGAATTCAAGACAGAGAATGCGAGTGGATGCTCTGCTTGCAGAGTGGCCTGAACCCACAGGCCAAACCCCTCCCAGGTGTCCCTGCTTCATTTTTCCTTGTCTACAAGAGTCCGGGAATTTCTCCCTCAAGGGCAGGGCCTAGAGAGCAAGGCCTCAGCAGAATAACTCCTACTGAACACAGCATCCTAAACACAGTTCTTTGACTATGTACCCGCAAGGGGACCCATTCAAAAGGCAAACAGGTTTGCCAAGAAATTTCCAACTTTACTTAGTAAGTTTGTGGATAGTATATCTGTGCATCAATTCTGAAACTGTTTTGTGGGGTTGAGCAGATCAGTAAGTATTTTGAGGTGGTTGAAAGCCAAGGATCTCCCTGTGGCAGAAGAGAGATTCAAATATGGAATGAAAAGAGGCAAGCAACAGATCTGGTGTGACTTTAACTCCACACATCTAGAGACAGATGGCAGATAAATCATAGATAAGTAGGTAGATAAATACCTAAATGGAAAGGCTCTAGAAGTAACAACACCCTAGAAACAGTGAGTCCCCAGACCTGGGTTTCTAAAAACACCATTATCCACCAAGAAGAACCAAGATTTCTCAGAGAAATGGATAATTCCAATGCTGGACAAAGGAACATGCAAACAGAGTGTGAAACATATTATGCCAAGATAAGAAAGTGTTCCAAAAATTATAGGCACATGTTGGGGAAAATGTAGGAGGCGATATGAAAGAGTTTCCATGGTTCAAATTTGGGGAAATTTGAGTATCAAGAATAATCATAGCAGTGGACTCTAAAACACTGAATTAAAATGGAGCCCACGAGTCCAGGAATCAGTAGCAGGAAAAGGAAGCTCTTCTTCGCAGTAGAATGTGAATTGCCCAAATGGGAAGACAGGGTGAGCAAATCACCATTTTGCAGCTTCCAAAGTAATGTGACTCAGCAGAAATCATCAATGGATGGTGAAGCCCCTGAACTGCTGTGTGTGGAGAACAGAATACACACACAGTCCCAGGGTAACTCTCGCAGATTACTCATTGATTACAAAGGGAAAATGGTACCTTCCAAGGAGAGACCCCTGGCAGATAGCACCTCATTCAAGTCACCACCTTTAACAGCACCAATAATAAACCAAAGTGCCATCAAGTGGACCTGACATGAAGCAGTGAGGAGACAAGGGCATTACTTATGTCAGATTTCTGCCAAGAGTGCATAACCTGAATGTAATCATCACTGCACACTTGGACCATCCCAGACTGAGGGACATCCCGCAAAATAACTAAATGGGATTCTCTAGGAATTTCAGTGGCATGAAAGACCAAAGTACATGGAGGAATTGTTTGAGACTAAAGGAGAACAGAGAGACACACAGGTAAATACAGCGCATGGTCCTGGAATGGAGTCTGCTTTAGAAAAATCACGTATGTCTTAAAGGATATTTGTGGACCAATTGGTAAACTCTGAAAATGGCTAGTGTATTAGATAATAGTGCATACTGTTATCAGTGTTAAAATTCTGCTGTTTGGTAAGTGAATGTGATTATGTAAGAAAATTTCCTCATTCTTAGGAAATATATGCTGACCTATTTTAAGAATCAAAGGTTAGGGTATCTGTACTTTACTTCCAAATGGCTTGGAGAAACTAAATGCACAGTAGATATAGTTTTGTTCTCTGGGGTATTTTCTGCACTTGCCACCATATGGCTGGTTCTTTCCCAGACTTCCCAGTTAAATTCCTGAGAGAGAGAATATGCTTGGCTACGATCCTGTTTCACCCCTCTATGGGCAGAGCACTTTATAATAGGAAACATTATAGATCTTTTATCAGCCTCAAGATTGGCGGCCTGAAGAGGTGCCTAACTCTTGTCCAATCAGCTCAGGCCCAGCTCAGGTACATGGATCATGTGGTCTATAACATGGCTGCCACAACTGCTCCCTCAATGAAGGTGATGGGCAAGGACTCCTTAGAGGGCTTGGTAGCCCCACACTTGACTGTGCCAATATACCCTCTGTCTCCAGCTGTTCAACTTAACCAAGGAGTTACCTGAAGACCTCTAGACCTAACTTTATGCCAAGGTCTCTCCCTTAGTCTTTCAAGAAAACTTACAGATGTGTGCTCTGTGCTAGATCATGTGCTAAGGCCTAGGGGCATAAAGCGGATGCAGTCCTAACCCTCAGGAGCACTGGATCAAGTCAGATAGGCATGAAGGACACAAAATTGGAGTGTAGGTTTGAATTACCAATCAACAAACTAACAAACAGAAGGCACCCAGCACTAATGGGGCCCAAGCCCCACACCATGGAAACACAAGGTGGGAGTGAAAACTTCAGGGAAGTGGCACTTGCTGTGACTCATGGGAGGGAAAAGGGCCTTCAGATAGGGGGCCAGCTGCTCTGCAGTGCCCATCCCATCCCTGGGGTTTCTGTTTTCTCTCTGCACAGCCGGACCCAGCAGGCCGGGATATCTCCATCCGCCCGCTCCTGGAGCACTGTGAGAACACCCACATGACCATCTGGCTCGGCATCGTCTACGCCTACAAGGGGCTTCTCATGGTGGGTGCATGGCAGGAGGCAGAGCTGGGGATCACATCTCTGTTGGGCCTCTTTTTCCCAGGGGCTCCCATCAACATGAAAATAAACACAGAGCCCATGACTAAGCAGTTACTCCCTGCCAGGTCGTTTCCTTCATGTGTCTTTTCAGGTCCTACCACAATCCTATAAGCCAGGTAGATATAATAGCCTCATTTCCCTAGTAAGGACTCTGAAGCTCGGTATCTTGCTAGGGTCATTCAGCTAGGAAATGGCAAAGGCAATATCTTAATAGAAAGTAACCCTGAAACTTCACAACAGTCATGTCCTACTCCCAGGAACAGCAGTCTGTTGACATCCAGCATGTTCTCATATTTCACTGGATCACCCCTAAATCCATGGGAAGTGAACAGAATCACATCCATTTTAGGGATGAGAAAGTGAGACTCAGAGAGGCTAAATGATTTGTCAAAGCCTACCCAGTACTCCAATCTCAACACAGCCACTCTTTCCTCTGTAGTCATCTATTAAAATCAAAGGCCACATAGCAAGCCCACGCTACACAGGTGAGTTGGAAGGCCAACCCTACCAACCTTAGTCCAGGTTAACCCTTCAGTCTTCTCTCCCACAGCCAGTGTCCCCATGCCCCGCTTAGAGGGTATAACAAGGCCCTCTCCAAAAGTTAGAGAAACTGGAATTTCTTATGCTGCCTAAATGTGTTCTTACCTACTGCTGCTTTCCAGAACTGTTAGCAATGATCCCATATCCTTCAAGAAGCCACACCAAAGGGCATGTTTCAGGCTACACTAGACAAAGATTTTCTCTCATTTGGCCCAGCTGAGACTCTCTTATGGCTCCCAGAGAGTTACCATCAGACTGCAGTGTGGACTCCTCAGGGTAGTGATCCGACAGGTGTCCAAAGGAGGCGCCCAGAGGAGAACAAGGAGGTGGAAGACTAGCAAAAGGTCCTGCACTCAGATAACAACACACACAGGGGACATAGTCACCAAAAACCTGGAAGAGCTGTCCAGGGATGGGTAGCCCAGACTCAGCAAGAAAAACAGTTTTGCCACAGGGCAGGCTTCCAACTCTTTGTAAAGGATTAAAAATGAGTTCCTGTCACAAGAAGCATGCTGAGTTGATGACCTGAGCTTCACCCAGCCCTTGCTGAGTAAACAGAATGAAATTAGAGGGGCCAGGGATATAGTTCAGCTGCACAGTGCCTGCCTGGTAAGTGTGAGGCCCTGGGTTCAATTCCTGGTACCAAAAGAGAGAGAGACAGAGACAGAGAGAGAGGGAGGGAAGGAGGAAGGAAGGAAGGAAGCTGATTCCCTCCACAATCCTTCCAGCCCCACATGTTCTTGATTCTGCAACTCCATGAAATTAGATTATGGTGAATCATTCACGCCTTTAAACTGGATTTATCTGCCATGTTTTCGTCATTCATTATCTTCTCCCACCTACTCCAGAAGTAGTCGGAGATGAATACAACTCCTCCATGAATGCCTTCCA
Source organism: Dinomys branickii (assembly GCA_004027595.1). Taxonomy (NCBI): domain Eukaryota; kingdom Metazoa; phylum Chordata; class Mammalia; order Rodentia; family Dinomyidae; genus Dinomys; species Dinomys branickii. Next base: position 43,435 of record PVLD010008953.1, read on the forward strand.
CTGGGTCACATCAATAAAAGCTATATTTGGTAGCACACAAGCTTTACATTCTACAGTGTGTGCAAGGAACTCAGAGTCTATGGCTAAAATCCCACCCGTGCCCCTATCCCTTCTAATCTAGAAGCACAATCAGGCTAGAAAGGGCACACATACCTCTATGGGCACAGCACTTGGTAGTAGGCAACACAGATCTTTTATCAGCCTCAATATTGGCTGCCTAAGTCCCACCCTGCACACACACCTGAGCATTCCCAACCAGTGTCCATTCAATGCCTGCTTCCACAGCTCTAGTGACAGGAACTCACTTCAAAGCACCCTATGCCATCTGAGGTTGGCATATTAGTTTCCTTTGGCCACTATAACAAATTATCACCATAGATTAGCTTAAAAACACATAAATTTATTCTTTCACAGCTCTGGATGCCAGGAGGCCAGAATTAAGGCACAGTTGTGTTCCCTCTAAAAGTTTTAGGAAGAATCCTTGCCACTTCTTCCAATGAAGATGGTGCAGACATCCCTTGGCTTGTTACTACGTGATTCCAAACTCCCTGTACTGCTCTCCAAATCCCTGCCACTGGATTTAGGAACCATCTGTATAATCCAGGGTGATCTCATGTCAAGATCTTTAGCTGAACTGGTGAAGACATCTTTTCCCAATAAGGTCACAGTCACAGTTTTCAGGGATCATAATGAGGACCACCATTCAACCCATTACAGATAGGTCACTTTGTTAGGAAGTTCTTCCTTACTCCAGTGTAACTCATGTGCACAAATCTACTCAAAGGTCTAAGAGCACCTTACTCTGTCTCCTCCTGTTATCCTGGAACTCTTAAATATTACGGCCAATTCCCAGGTCCCAGATTGTGCCCTTGTTTTGTGAGTGGTGGAGATTCACACAGGTTGGGTGGCCTGTCAGCCCAGGAGGGTACATTAACTCCCTGACAGAAGGTTGGCACTTCAGGGACCATCTAGCCCTGACAATCAATGCTGTGGGTCCCCAGGCAGGTGCCATCACCTGGCCAAGCACCCACTTCTCTGTCTGTGAGGTGGCTCAGTCTCCATGGGACTCAACGGGTCCCATGTGAGAAGCCAGAACAAGGCAGGCTGTCAACAGCCAATGGCAGGGAGCCATCACCTGGTACCTGGCTCCTGGGCTGCTGGTTCCTTATTTTAAAGAATTTTTTTTTAAAAAGCAGGTTGCAAGTGTTTAGAGATAAAAGACAAGGAGAGGAAAAGAACCTTGGTTGTATAAAATAATATTTATCACAAAATAATTTTTAATTCACTTTTGTAGCAGACATCGTAGTTTGCAAAGAGCTTCGACATCCACCCTCTCACTTCATTTAAACAGCAGCAGGCATGGGGCAGGTGTGGTGGTGGCCCCCATTTCATACACATTGAAAATAGGTCCTCATTTGATCAAAACACATGATACACATCAAATACCCACAAGAAAACATGAAGGTAGGAGGGAGGGTGAGCAAGGGGCTGGAGGTGAGGAAATGGTTAGGTATGTTCTGCGCATATGTCAACCTGCCAAAATTAAACCCAGTAATCCCAGTGTGCACTAATAAAAAGATGCCGGGGGGGTGGGTAAAGAAAGGGAGTTGCTGGGAGGTGAGGTGACTTGCCGAAAATCACACAGCCAGTAGGTAGCAGAGCACATTCCAGACCTTCTTGGTGGTAATTTCCCTCTCCAGTAAATCAACTCAAGAGGCAAGCCGTCTAGGGCTGGCATGGAGGCTCCTGGTCTGGACTCCCGGCTCCTCACTTCCTGCTGCCCCACATTTCATCAAACGGCCTAAGACAGCTGCTGCAGCTCCACTCCTCATGGTGCACTCCAGCTGTTAAGAGGAAATGCAACATCCTTTCCCTTCAAAGACACCTCCCAGAACTTATCCACAACATCTCCTCTTTCAGATCATTGTTCAAAACCCAGTCTTATCCCGTACTTAACTTTCAGGGGAATTGGAAATGTGGTTTCTATTGTGAGTGGCTCTGCACATTGGGGGTTAATAGAAGTCCCAGTCTCAAAGTATTCGCCCAATTTAACAGCAAAAGGGACTGGAGTGAACTTCTAGAGACACAGCACCCTTTTGCCACTGTATTTCTGGCTAACTTTGCATACGCCCCTTCTTCCTCTCTGAGCCAGTGTCCTCTAGAAAGTGAGCGGAAGTCATCAATATTGTACAGGGTCTTTCCACTACACCGTCCCACTGTATCCTCTGGTGGGTCTGTGCATGAACCAATTGTGAAAGCAAAGGAGAACCAGACAGCTGTCACACGCACCCAGTCTGCTTTTCCATTGTGGGATACAACCCAGGGCCATGAGTGGAGACAAATGGTATCATCCAGAAGACTTGGCTGCAAGAAAGCCCCAGCCTGCATCCCCAGCCCCTCCTTCTGAGCAGCCCTCCATGCAGCAGCATTTTGGAGCAGTGCATGTGTGCCACCCCTTGGTAATGACAATCTTCCCCTTTCTGTTCACCATTTCAGTTGTTCGGTTGTTTCTTAGCGTGGGAGACCCGTAATGTCAGCATCCCCGCACTCAATGACAGCAAGTACATTGGGATGAGTGTCTACAACGTGGGGATCATGTGCATCATTGGGGCCGCCGTCTCCTTCCTGACCCGGGACCAGCCCAATGTGCAGTTCTGCATCGTGGCCCTGGTCATCATCTTCTGCAGCACCATCACTCTCTGCCTGGTGTTTGTGCCAAAGGTATCTGTCCTCTGGCCTTGGACTCCATTGCAAGGGTGTTGTTAGGATTTGTCTCTGAAAGTTTTATACATTCTTGTCTTATAATGATGACTGCATAATTCCATTTTTCAGATACTATAATAAAATACCTGTGCCTAGCTAACTTTATAAAGGAAAGAGATTAATGTAGAACATAGCTCTGGAGGTTCAAGGTTGTGGTGCCAGCACTGGCTAAGCTCTTGTGAGGATTTCATACCAGACAGTATCACAAAGTAGGAGTGCATGTGGGAGGAAGAGATCAGATCTTGAAACAAAATGCCAAAGAGCAATTCGGCGCATGGCTCACTGTTGTAACAAGTCACTCTCCCAACTTGGTTCCTCGAGAACTCCCTTAATCTCTTCCAAGGACAAGCCCTCATTAACCTGAAGACTTCTCACTGGGCTCTGCCTCTTGAAGTTCCACCGTCTCACCTCCACCACACTGAGAACACATGAGCACACTTAAACACACTTAAACCATCCAAACCACACTGGTGACAACTCACGTTTTATAAAGTTTAGAAGCTGCAGAGAGGAGTTAGACTTTCAGAAATTTTAAAATCATAACACTCCAAAATTAACAAAAACTGTGAGTGTTTGCATAGATATTTTTCTATGTTGATGTTTTTGTTTTCTTTTTGTTTCCTGCCAGTGTTTCTGTATTTTAAATGCTAGGAGGTGACACTTTTTAAGATATGGCTATAACTGTAGCACATACATTACTTCATAGCTTGCCTCTTTCATCTAAGTTTCTTCTCTTCTGTATTATCCCACATTCATAACTGTCACTGTGGGGGAGTTCATAATTTACGTTTCCACATGACCATTACAGTTGTTTGCAGACTTTTTATAAGTGTATTTTTTTTGCATAACACATTTTCCTTGTTTTTTAATTATTCCTTCAAGATAAAACCAAAGAAGTGGTATTATTAGGGAAAAAAATAACCATTTTAATATCCATTTATTAGAAGGGCTGACCACCTTTTTCAAACATCATCCTACACAGCAATAAGTGAACCAGAAGCCTTGGCCTTTAGGATTCCCTGCAGTGACGGTTTGTGTAGAGAGGGAAGCCTGACCTCAGTGGGTCTCAATGGTAAAGGAAAAGATGGGAAAGTTATTGATCCAATTGAGGGGTATCTGCTACAGAAAAGATGATCACCCTGAGAGATCACCCAGGGCCCATTAGGAAAAAAGAGGCTGCCCATGGTGACTCCATCCCTCAGGCCATGAGCAGTCCAAGTCTATTTATCCCAAAGGCTGCTTCAAAACCTCAGCCATATGCACCCTTTCTCCTCTAGCTGTCCACAGCTGCCCAGCTCCAGGCCTGTGCCACGCTTTCCCTGCCTGCACCCTCATACTCTCCATTCTATGAAAGATGCCAGACAGTCCTCTAAGCTCAGCTCTGATTGTTTCACTGTGCTGTGTCACCTTCAATAGCGCCCCCAATGCCCTTTCAGCTCCATGACTGAGTTCCTGGTGTTGAGCTTGCTTTTGGGACCTCAGGGTTGCTCCAGTGTCCCAGAGAACCCTGTCTACCACCCTAACTGCCCTTCCTCCTTATGCCCTCAGCCCCAGGCCTCCCTGCATTTGCATCTGCCATATCTTTGACCTAAGGTTCCCTTCCCACCACCACAACCCTTCCAGATCTTCCAAGAAACCCAGCAAGGCCACAGCACCCACTGGGCACTCTGCCCTTTGGGCCAGCTGAAGGTTATATCCTTCATCTCCACCCACACCTCTGGACTGTGCAGTCCTGGTGGACATAGGCCATGACCCACTCAGCTCATACCTTCCAGTGCTGAGCCAGAGCCTGCCACGGGCCAGAAATGTTTCTAGAATAAATAGGTACAATCAGGGTCAACTGGCAGTTTTTTGTCTTATATTTTAAAATGTCTTTGGATACAGCTAAACCATGCTTAGGCTCTGATGCCCAGAAAATGTAGATAATAAATGTTGTGGGGTTTTTTTAAGCTGCTAAAAATATGTATCTTTTCCAGCGACAGAGCTAGTCTCCAGCCTATACAAAAGTTATCAAGGGTTCTAGCAGAGGCCTTCACCTCCTCTATAGTACTGTCCTTGCAGCTGTCCCCTCCAGGGAGCAAGATCTAAGGCAGAGCAAGGTGGTGCTAGAGCATGGCTTGAGGGCCTGAATGGCCTTTGCCCAATCACTGAGGATGCAGGTGGGGCCAGTATCTGGATAATACTCCCCTGACCAGGAAACACTGAGGCTCAGCAAGAGGAAAGGACCTACCCAAGGTCACAGCCAAGCCAGTGGTAGAGCCTAGCCTGGTCATAGGCTCCTGACCCCCTGGCCTGCAGCCTTTCTGAGGACCTTGTTGCCTCCAGAGCAAGACCTGCTGGGGGTTGGGAGGGGGGATGCAGGGTTCTCTCTTCAAACCCACCTGTGTCCCTTCAGCTTATCACTTTGAGAACAAACCCAGATGCCGCAACTCAAAACAAGCGACTCCAGATCACTCGAAATCAGAAGAAAGAAGATTCAAAAACATCCACCTCCGTCACCAGCGTGAACCAGGCAAGCACGTCCCGCCTGGAGGGTCTGCAGTCAGAAAACCATCGCTTGCGAATGAAGATCACAGAGGTACAGTCCTCCTCTAGGGCCCCTCTGAGATAGCCTTGGGGCTGCTGTTCCATCATGTTCCTCCCTTCTGCTGTCCTTAAAGCTATAGGTGCTGGGGTACCATAAACCAGGTAATAGCAGTTCACCAGATCAGACAAAGTCTGTTGCCCACCTGGCCTAGGCTGTTGGAGTCCAGCAAGGCCCAGTTCAAGACATTCTCAGAAAGAAAGAAACTTGTGGCGGTGATCTGTGAGGTCCCAGAGTATCCACACCTGGACCCACCTGCATATACACAACGTGCAACAGGAGAAGAGGAAGTGAAAGAAGCTGGGGAGAAGGGGGTGCTGCAGCAGACCTCACCCTTGTCCTAAATGTCTTTAATTGGTTCTAGAATATTCCAGAGAGGCCACAACCAGATCCCTTTGTGCCCACATCAAACCAGATTCTGGACTTCCTACTCCAGAGAGGGGAACCCAGATTCTGTCCCCGTCTTCACTCTCCCTCAGGGGCAGGGGGCCTGACCAGACCAGCAGTCTGTGGGCTGTGTGTCCTTTTCATAGGGAAATGTCACGTCAATGATGGGGATAAGAACAGAACAAAGCAAAGTGCTGGGGAGGATTGTGGCTAAATTGAAGTAACAAAGAGGATCCAAAATAAAGGGACTCAAAGAAAGTATTTCTGTCTCCCCTAATAGTCCTGAGGTGACAGGTCCTGGTGGTCCTTGCTGGATTAGGTTCTTCCTTTCCATTTTCTGCTACTCTCCAGGTAAAGCTGGGTGGAAAACATACCCTTTTATCAGACTCTGAAAGAGAAGAGCAGGAAGTTCATGTGAGAAATTTCCTTTTAAGCAGGTGACAAAAAATTTGCATATGTTTTGGTCCTGATTCAGTCACACTGACAAGAACTTACAGCACATTCAGTGGCAGAGGAGACTCAGGAATGTATCCTTTTGCTGCAGGAAAGAGGCAAGATGCAGGATTGCCAAATTACATACAGGATGCCCAGTGAAATTTGAATTTCATATAAACAACCAACTATAGTTTTAGGATAAGTATAGCCCATAAAACATCTGGGATATACTTATACTGAAAAAGAAAGGACTGTTTGTTATCTGAAATTCTGATCTGACTGGAAATTCTGTATTTTTATTTGCTAGATCTGGCATCCTTTTGGGCAGCCACTAACAGCAGGACACAGTTATATGTGCACCTGAAATGCCTGCTGTAGGAAATCGCAGCCTACCACCAGCCTCTAGGGCAAAGTTGGAAAGCTCGCTGTCCCTCCAAGCCCGTTACCAATTCCATTTCAGCACTGCAACTCTCCATGATTAACATCCCTGTGCCATGACATGGTACACTCCAACAATGAAGAACTCACTCGCTTTAGGAAACCCAAGCCACTACTAACAACGCTAAAATACTGGGTGACTTTTCCTGAAATAGAATCACAATTTGACCTCCTGTTGCTCCCACCCTTAGACACTAGCCCTGACCAAAAAAAAAAGATAAATAAAGATATCTCCTCCTGCACATGAAATGCTCCTGACATCAGAACAGCACTTTATAGTTTCTAAGGTCCCCTCCCCTAGGATTTTCACTGCCCAAACCAGCTGCCATTGCTCCCCCCAAGAACATGCCCTCCCCAGGCTTCTCTGGAACTAAATGGCTCAGGACATGTTCCGGATTGTTGTATAATGGGGCATGGCTGGGCCTATCCTGATTAACTTATCCAGATGAGCCTCTGCTGGCCTGAGCTCCCGGGATATTTGAGGCTGGCCAGCTCCACACTGAGGGTCCTGTGAGGGACCAATGATAATGATTATAGTCATGTTTCTGTAGTAGCAGGGCTGGGTTTCACACACATCACCCCCTTAATCTTCACAACACTCCCACAAAGTGTGTACTATGATCACCCATTCTGTGGGTGAAGAAATTGAGACTCGCAGCATGGGGCCACCTGGGGTTTGCCCATAGGCCTGTCCAACTGCTCAGCCTGAGCTTTTCCACCTCCCTGCCTTCCCTCAGTGCCCCACCTCCCTGAATGTCCTGCTTTCCTGGATGCCCTGTCTGTCTGGCTTGCTTGGCTCTTCCATCAAGGCTCCCATGTGGATCGCATAACGGCCAAGACTAGATCCCCCTCTCGTCATGGCTGCTACCTGTATGAAAGCAGAAGATCCCCCTGCATCTCCTCACCAAGATGCAGGGACCCAGTTCTCACCTTGGTTCTGACGTTGAGCTGCTAGTGTGGGGCAGGGACTGGGCAGGAGCTGGGTGGGACTCAACCTAAGCTGTGGCTTTGGCTTCCAGTTGGATAAGGACTTGGAAGAAGTCACTATGCAGCTGCAGGACACACCAGAAAAGACCACCTACATTAAACAGAACCACTACCAGGAGCTCAACGACATCCTCAACCTGGGGAACTTCACAGAGAGCACAGGTGAGAGGAGGCGGGGCCTGGACATGGGGACCTGGGTTCAAATGCCAGCGCTGTATCGTCCTCAGAGAGGACTGGAGCCTGGTCTGAAGTCACACACACAGAGCTGGAGCACGTGAAACCCTGTCCCTGAGCACAGTGCAGGGTCCGCTCAGAGTCTCCTCTGCCTGGACCTGGGCTCCTATTCTTCATCCTGCAGTGCCAGGTCCACGAGTACACAACATGGCCAGTTTTCTCTATGTACTAAGCAAAGGTGCATCTCATTTGCCCTTCTGTTCTTAGCAATAGCTTACATTTACTTCTCTGAACATTGCACAGGTATAAACATGCCTCATCAAAGGACAAAAAAAAAAATGAGTGGACAGTAAGATATGATGTGATGCCCAGTCTCACCAACCACTAGGGAAATGCAAGTCACAGACCACTTTTTTGCCTACCTCTTGGCAAAGATGTAAAAGATTACCAGTGTATGGGACTAGGAATATGGCTAAGTGATATAACACATAGCATGCAAGGTGGCCCAGAGCTCAATCCTCTGCACCACCAAAAAAAGAAACAAAAATTCTAGAGTATTTAGAAATGATCATTCTCCTGTGGCTTTTTGAAAGTCAGGCTGTCACTCTATAAATGCTAAGTGTTAAACTTCTTGACCTAGCATTTCCACAGTAGGAAACTGCCCCTTGGAAATAATTTCCACATGGATGTTCATCCCAATATTATTTGTAGGAAAAGTCTGTAATTAATTTAAATGTTCATCATTTGAAATTATTTCATTAATTATGATACAATCAAACATGGCACATTGTACAGCCATTAAAAGGTGAAGTGGATCTATTTGTGTGAATGTAGAGGAATCTCCACAAAACAAAAACATTATGATGCACACAAATTCATACACACATGTGTATGTGTGTTGTGTGTGTGTCAGTGTATTTTTTTTAAAGTCTAGAAGTAGACTGGGGGTGTAGTTTAGTGATACAGCAATTGCCTCACATGCGTGAGACTCTGGGTTTGATCCTCAGCACTATAAAACTAAAAACAACAAAACGTTTAGAAGAACAAATATCAGGTTGTTAATAATATTCACCTGTGTGAAAACGAATGGTGGCTGAGGAGGAATTGTTTTACACTGTTGTTTTACAGCTTCTTTGTTGTTTGGATTCTGCCTTTAGTGTATATCATTAAATTGTCATAAAATTATTTCTAAATTAATAGAAAATATTTTTACTCTTATAAAAATAATAAATATTCTTATTATGGAAGTAATGTTTTTTAAAAATTTTTAAGTATTAGGCATTGAACCCAGGGCCTTTGCACTGAGCTTTTAATTTTTTATTTTGAGGAAGGGTTTCACTAAATTACAGAGTTGCCTGTGGTGAGCTCAAATTTGCAATTCTCCTGCCTCAGCCTCTCAGAGTACAGTGATTGCAGATGTGCACCACTGTGTTCAGCTTATAATTCTTACTACATAAGGTGTTAGTTGCAAGAAAAAGTTTAAAGTGAGATAATAAGGAAATTAAAATTAAAAGAATAAAAATGAGTCCTAATAATTTTAGTATCTTATAAAGGTAAGCATTTCAAATTAGCTGGGGAAAATTAATTACTCAGTTGATTTCACTGGGATAAATGAGTAGCCATCTGGAAACGTATAAAAGTAGATCCTTGCCTCACACTTTATATATAAACTAATTCCAGGTGCTTAAACAATTAAAATATAAAAAATGAAACTATGAAAATACTAGAAGAAAATAAAGGATCCGTTTTTTAAACAATCTCAGAGTAGAGAAGGCATTTCTAAATTTATTGCAAAACAGAATCCACAAAAGAAAAGGTTAACATATCTAACTTTTTAAAAACCCCTCATTTTCACAATGCAAATACTATTATTAAATATGGTTTTTAAAAATCAATAAACTAAGCAAAAAACATTTTACCTCCAAAAAAAGTTTATGCTATTATAGAGATTATATGTGATTATATACAAATTAGTAAAAAAAGACCAACTAGCCAAAAAAAATAAGCAAATGAACATTCTCCCCAAAAAGCAATTCTTTCACTTGTGAAAACATACTCAGTCTCACTGCTTATTAAGGCAATGCAAATCAAACCTGCAATGAGATGCCCTTCCCACCTGTAAGAATGGTAAAGATCCAAGATCAAAGAGTTGCTAGGGAGCAAGGAAACCCACAGGGAAAGGCACCCTCAAACATTGATGGCCCAAGAAGCAACTGTTCTAACCCAGTGCTTCCACCATTGGAATTTATTCTATGTGTCATTCATCTGTTTGTGCTGCTATGACAAAATATCACAAACCAGATGATCTGTAAACAACAGAAATTTATTTCTCACCATTCTGAAGGCCAGAAGTCCAAAATCAAGGCAATAGTAGGCCTGCTCTGTTTTGAGATGGTACCTAGAAGATGGCTTCCCCAGAGGGGAGGAGCACAGTGTTTCTTATGTCCCTCCCATATGGTGGGAGGGACCCAATAAGGGCCCAAATCCTCTTCCTCAGTAACTGGTATAAGGGCTCAGTGAGGGTTCCACTCTCCTAACATAGTCATCTCCTAAAAACTCCCCTCTTAATTCACATTGGCCTTTAAATTTCAAAGCGTGGGTCAGTTGCCATCCCTCCTGCAAGTGATGTAGTTACGCTCTGTGCATCACATGCACAGTGCAAGAGAGTACTGAGCCACCATTCCAAGGGGCCATTCAGGGTTAGGTTCCTGTAAACCTTCCAATTTTGTCAACCAATCAGTACCTAATTTTGTTTTATGCATATTTCTGTTTAAAGATACCTCATTTAATATATATTGTTGGTTTGCTAACATCGAATTCATGGTCAACAGCTGTTACTTGTGGTTGCTGGCAGCTTATCCAACACATGTGTTTTCTCTGTAAGGCATAGCACAGCACTGGGGAACAGACAGCATTTCAGCACTACATTTAGGGGCCATTTCAAACAGCAAAATGACCAACAGAAACCCTGAAAATATGAGAAATGTGTTACTAAATAGACCTCAGAAAAAATTCTTGTTTATGGTATGTAAGCTGAACAAAAAGGCAGAACATTGCCTCAACTGGGAACATGTGCAGCAGGCAATTCAAATTTTTCAGTATTTTACACATGTCAGCAAATGAATACAGAGGCAAGCATCACTACGAGTACTGAACTGGGGTCACAAATAAATGTCAGCAAGTAGATGACTTTGCATATACAGAATCATTGAATAAGGAAGTACCTGATCAGGTGCACAGTGACATATGTGTATGGTTGCCTGCTGCAGCAAAAACACCAATGGTCATCTTCTGACCAAATAAATGCAGATCTCTCAGGCAAGGCCAGGTTTTCAGATTTCTGTAAATGTACCTAGATGTTTCTAAAGCCCAAAGCAAATAAAGAGGATTTATGTCACTCTGGTTTGTGACTATACAATATTCCTTTACTGGATGACCCAGAGCTTATGTAACTGATCCATTATGCTGGGAAGATACAGACTAGTTCTGACATTCTTTTTTGTTTGTTTGATTTTTGATTTTTGATTTTGGGTTGTTTTGGCACTCAGAACCTTGTGCTTGGCAGACAGGCAGTGTGCCACTGAGCTATATCCCCGGCATCTGACATTCTTTTGATGATATAAATGATGCCAAACTGAACATCTTATATATATCTTTGGACATATCCTTGATTATTTCCTTAGGACAATCCCCAGAAGTACATATTCAGTGTAGAAAATATGCATTTTTTAGTTACATTATACATACTGATAGTTCCCCCAGTAAGGTTATGTCAGTGTATACTCTGGCCAGTGGTTTGCTATTATTCTTTTTAATGTTTGCTAAGCTTATCAAAAATATACCATGCAGGGTTTTTTCTCTGTCATTTCAGTGTAAGAACCCTTCATTTCTAAGTCACGTTGTCTGCATTGTTGACTTGATTCCCCCCTTTTCCCTTGGAGACACAGGACAGGGGCAGGCCCCTCAGTTCCCTGTTACACTGTTGCCATCCCTGGACAAGGACTTCTTCGCTCCCTGGTATGTTTCAGGAGGGCTGCAACACAGACCCCAGCTCAGAAAACTCAGAGAGATGATGGGCTCTTTTGCATGCTCTCTCCTTGGGCAACACCCTAAAGTTCGCACTATTGATTTGTAAAAGTAAGTTAACAGAATGTGTTGTGATATTGTTGTTTCACATTCAGATGGGGGAAAGGCCATTTTAAAAAATCACCTCGATCAAAATCCCCAGCTACAGTGGAACACAACAGAGCCCTCTCGAACATGCAAAGATCCCATAGAAGATATTAACTCCCCAGAACAGTAAGTACCTTGAGAATCACAACCAAAGAGTATGTTAACCTGCACAGCTGTTTACAATTAGCACCATGTAGTCACACCCCTTACTTTACTTTATCTCTACAGCAGTCCCATAATGCAGGCAAATTAGAACACTTTTTGGGTAAGAAAACTAATATACAGATAGGGAAGATGAAGTTATTCAAGCTCACCCACTTGCTAGGTGCAGAAGGTAGAACTCAAAGTTTGCTCTGTCCAGTATCAAATCTGGCATTCTCCCTTGTAGTGTGATGCCATTGTCATGTATAAAATGTAACCTTACTAAATGCATTTATTTAATAATTCCTTAAACCTATGGGTCTCTCTCTTCCATCACTTCTGTTCTATTAGGCAAGATAATAACTTAATTAAAAGACAAGACATAGTATGTGAAATGACAGATGCTTTGGAAGAAAACAAAGCAGAGAAGGGATTTGGGGAGTGTCATTTTAAATAGGGCAGTCAAAGAAGACGCTAAGAGAAGGTAACATCCAAGCAAAGTCAGCTTTGTTCTCACTGGCAGTCTCAGACCTTCCCATCTCACAGCAGATTGGAAGCAGCGGCCAGACGCGTAAACTTTGGAACTTGATCTCCTGGGCGTGACAAGCTGAGTGGAGCCGGCAAAGGCAGCCAAGCCACCGCCTCCCTGCAGTATACGAGCTAGTGGCCGCCGGCCCAGTGAGCTCTGAGGCAGGCCTCCTTGCAGACCAGAGCCGTGACTGATGGTTACATGGCTTTTGTCTACAGTTTCCCAATCAGTTGCCTCCACTGGAGTGTAAGCACCTTCAGGGTAAGGTCTGAGTCACTTATGTGCCCCCTAAAGTAAATCTAGGTTCCATAGTTAGGTAAATTATTGAAAAGTACTGTATGTGTTGAATGGGATCCTAACAGAGAATCCTATGGCTCAGACAACAACAAGATACATACCCACGTTGCATAGACAGATGGCCGGGCCTGGGTGCTTGGACAGGGCACCTTTTATCTAGGTCCAGTTTATTCTTTACACTTTCTTCTGAACTCTTGGCCAACACTACTGCCCTAAGGAACAGTGCTTGAGGCAGAGAAGGTAGACGGTTCACCGGAGAGTCCAGAAAGAAACAGATTTTAAGGAGCCCAGAATACCACCGCAAAGCAAGTCCCCTTTTCCCTTCCATGGCTTTCTGTGTTGGAAAGATAACACCAGCTGCTAAAGAAGCTGAAAGACCAGGAAGCAGCATATTGGAATTGGCCCAACTGGAAGGAGCAAGGTGCTGGGCAAGGCAGGGGCAGAAGGGAGTGAGGAGAGAGTAAGCAGCCAAGATGCCTTTCAGGGTGCAGAGGAAGGCACATCTGGTAAGATTAGGGAATGAAAAATATCTGCATTGCAGCAAATCCTCATTAGAAGAGCAAACAAAATAACAACAAAAAACAACCTTTTTCTTGGTACTACTGATATGACAGTTAGGATAATCACCAAAGCCTGGACCAGAGGCTCAAGTAGACTGAGTCTTCCTTGCTCAGGCCACTCTCCCTGCTTATCCCAGGGCAGCAGTAGGTACCCACAGGCCTTCCTTAAATACCTACTGGATGGCTGAATGGTTACATGATTGGATGGCCAGATCTTGGATTCGGAGAAAACTAGGCTCCTAGGATCTGCTTTTAGCCAAAGTGAATCCAGAGAATCTTCTGGAGAGCGACAAAACAGCCTCACTAATGCCCTCCTTTCTTCTTCCCCAGCATCCAGCGCCGGCTGTCTCTCCAGCTCCCCATCCTCCACCACGCCTACCTCCCATCCATCGGAGGCGTGGATGCCAGCTGTGTCAGCCCCTGCGTGAGCCCCACCGCCAGCCCCCGCCACAGACATGTGCCACCCTCCTTCCGAGTCATGGTCTCGGGCCTGTAAAGGTGGGAGGCCTGGGGCCAGGGCCTCCCTGCAACGGCACCATGCTGGGCAGAGACGTCTGCTGCAGGCACTGTAGGCTCCGGCCACGGAGAACCTGGGCACCGCGGCTGCCTCTCAGGACTGCTCAGATGGCACTAGGTGGACAGGATGGGGAACTTGGCCCCTGACCTTGAGCCTTATTTGTGAAGTTCTTATTCTTTCACAAAGAAGAGGAATGGAAATGACTTCCTCCTGAATGTCTGCAAACAAGGAAGAGCTGGGATATTTGAAACTAGCAAAAAACAAACAAAAAGTTCTCAACAAGGAGAGAGGCCTAGAGCTCCAGCTAGACTCTCCAAGTGACCCTGAGGAGCCTCAGGAAGTGGCAAGGGCTCTGGAGAAACTGCCTCTGCACTCTGCACACATCACAGGCTGTGGTCCCCGCTAGCCCTTCTGCACTCTAGGGGAGGAGGTGAGCAGGGCTGCCAGGTCCCCCAGGGCCAGCCCAATGCCCCCAGCCTCCCTGAAACAGGGAGTCAGCAGGACTGGTGGACAGGTGCAGCCCTGCACCGGGACCCTCAAGCAGGCGGACTCGCATGCTCCCAGGGGACCTCCGTCACCTGAATGAGATGTTTGTTACTCTCTGATAAATGCCACACATTAACACAATAACACCCGATCCGGGACTGTGGGGATTTAGGGCACGTCACCGCAGACATGCTCTGCGGCGTTCACCAACAGTCTGTCACGCACCCGCCGTGTTGGCCATGTCTTTGTGTCCATATGAAGTGTTCCCAGTAATAAGGGGGACTACCAAGCTAAACACAGAACGTGTGTTCCCAGCAAACACGAGAAAGAAAGATTGTGCACTTTAACCTTTCCCATCAGGGCCCAAGGGCTGGCTGGGATTTTTTTTTTTTTTTTTTTTTTTTGTTGCCACCGACTTTATTTCTGACCAAAGTGAACTGGGGGCATTCTGCTAAAAGACATCCTGGTGTCTTAGGGGTGGGAGTTGCTGGCTGAGGGCTTCCCTTGCCTTCCAGAGCAACCTTCCATCCAAAGGAGCCTGTGAGCTCTCTCCCCTGGGGGGTCACAGCGGCCATCAGTCTGCCACTGATCCTCACTCATAAGATCATTGTTCCTTTTTAATTGAACCCCAAAGAGCACCGGCCCTGGAGTCAGAGATATCTGGGTTCAATTCCCCTCCAGTTCCCTATGTGACCTTGGGCAAGTCACTCGTGTCTCTTTAAGCCTCAGTTTCCCCTCTGTAACAGATTGGGGTTGAAACAACACCCATCCTGCCTACCTCACAGGATCACTCTGAGGATTCAAACTTGATCTCACGCTGGAAAGCTTTGTCCCATACAGTGAAGCAGCCCTGACCCATGAGGTATTAGTGTGACAATGAGCTTCGGCCCTCACTACAGCCTGAGCATGTGGCACAGAGAAGCTTCCAGCACAGCCCTCCACCCGGAACAGCTGGGCAGGAGGAGGCTCCCAATGACTTTTCTGACATTCCTAGACAGGTTCATTCTTTGCTAAAGAGAGGCCTGAATGACAACGTCCAGGACATCTGCACAACTGAGCTATTCGCTCACTCCCTAAAGAATCCTAATGGCAGCTTCAACAGGCAGGCAATAATCTCTTCCCAGAACCACTGCAGTCAGGAGTACACTGTTGTCACCACCAGGCTTTGACGAAAGGGCCCATGGGAATCACCCATCACCAACATTTCAAAACACCCGAGTTCACGTAGCGTAGCATTCCCCTCCCATACTTCAAAGAGAGGTTCTGGAGGTACTGTAGCTTTTAGGGGAAAAAAATGTTAACACATCACGAGTCACGTTGAAGTCATTCTCTGTCTAGGCACTAAAAATCGTGTTGTCACTCAGTGTGTATTACCAGTATTTACTTGCTTTCTTGATTTCACCAAAACCAAATTTAATTTAAAGGATCACATTAATTTTTCAAAGGGAAAGAGAATTAATTAATTGTACATAATGTATACACACACAAAAATACCTGTAGAAATATTATTCCAACATAGCAGGAAAACAAACAAACAAAAGTATTGGACTATCAGAGGTGAGCGTGTGTCTGTAACCCTTTGTGACTCCACAACGTGCTCCGTCTTCTAGGTTAAGCCACAAAGTACATTCTGTCTTACTGATCCTGTAGGCTCACCCATTTTGTTTTTTAATTTCCCCACAAATAACAAGACCCACAGAAGTGACTCTAGCTATTTAATGGTTCTCTTCTTTTATATGCAACAACCACACCGTCCATTTCCAAGAGGCTTCGGCCTGAAGGCATTTTCCAATTATGTTAGTGCACAAATGCTTTAAATTAGACTGGAACTGCCAGAATCAAATGTAAATGAGGAATTTCTCGTTCCCCTACTGCATGGTATCAATTTTTAATAAATTGTTGCAAATTTGTTTTTATGAATAAAAGGAAAAAAACTCTCATCTCTAATGCCTACTCTTCCCAAAATGGAGGTTGAATAGGGCCACATTCTTCTGCTCAGAAAATTTAGGAGATTGTTCTAGGGTAGCCTGCTCAGCATTGTCCCTTCTTTCTGGTCCTGCCCCCTCTGCCTTTTGCTGACAATTAACAGGGCAGTTCTATGAACGTGCAACTCCAACTTCTGGTTGATCAGTGGGTGGGAAGCTGACCTAAGCTTGGGCCAATAAATCCCTTCCCCAAAATTCCTCCATGTAGAGAAAGTCTGCCACAAGAAAGAAAACTGGAGCCAACCAAGAAAAATAGGATCGAGATGGGGTCTGAGGCCCTGATTAACTGTCCCTAGAAGCAAATAGTGTCCTGGGCTTTCTCACCTGCTCAGTCATTCAGGCCTTCCTTGGATTCTCTGTTCTCCACAAATTGCCCTTTCTGTTGGGGTTGGTTCAGATTGGGTTCCCTCCCTTACAACCCCAAGGGCCTTGACCATCATAGAAAACTCTCTGTCTTCCAGCCCAAACTCACACTCCAGGCCTTCACAGCCTGTTGAAATTGGACCAGTGCTTCTTCCCAGGATCATCACTCCCTCTACCTGCATCCCTGGTGCACTCAAAGGCAGGTTGTACTTCTTCCATCATGCTGTGCCCTCAGTCAGCAGTTCTGTCTCATCCTTCTAGATAACCCAATAGGAAATGCTCTCTTGGTCTTTTCTGGGCTGAAGATGCTACCTTCTCTCATGGCACTGGGTACAGTACAGTCCCGTCAGCATAATGAGCTCCCTGAAGATGGGACTCACGGCTGCTTGCCTGATGTTCACTGTAGATCAGAGCAGGTTTTGTTGAGGCTTTGCAGAACTGAACATTATGGCCACTGTGTGGGTCTGGGAAACAAAGAAAGGACAAAGGACCAAGCAAGCTTGGGAGGTCCGGGCCCATGGAAGTGGGCGTGACCTTCAGAAACAGGGGGATAGACTCAGACTTCACAGGCGGCTAGCCCCAGGTTGGAGTTTCCAAGTGCGCAGGATCCTCTACAATGGAGCCTGTTGAGGGACAGGCCTCCTGAACCCCAGGCCCCCCAAGAGAGCTCCCTCCATGTCTGTCACTTCGCACCTCCTCTTTTACAGCCTTGTCACATGATCTAGGTATTTCAGGGTAGCAGAGAGTTCCACAGTGGAGGGGAGAGTCACCCAAGATCTATTAGTGAGACTATAACTAACACAGGAACAATCACAGTTCTGATCAGTCTTACTTTTCTGTCTAACCTAGACTATCAAAAATTAGAGCTAAAAAGGATTATACAGACATCTCATCCAATCCCTCACTGTACAGGTAGGCAAACAGGCCCAGTGACTGGAGCCAAGGTCAACCAGAAAGCCATGAGATGGTAGGTGTTATATTTTATATCTAGGTGTCTTCTCAAAGCCTCATGTGCTCATAGGTGGGGACTTTCAGAAGTGGCTGGATCTAGAGTATGATACTGGGATTAGGGGTGTATGGTACTGAATTAGTCCACTAATTGTTTTATCATAGTTCTGGGTGTAGATAATGGGAAGGCCCACTCTGGGTATGGGTGGCACTGCCTAAAGGGCTTATAGCCTGGATGAGTAAAAGGGAAAGAGAAGCTGTTGCTTGTGGCTTCACTGCCTTGTTGCCTGCCCTGTCGTGGACTATTTCTCTATCTGCCATGCTGCCCTGCCTTGGAGCCAGTTGACTATGGACTGAAACCTCTACAAACTGCAACCCAAAATAAGCCTTTCCACCTTTTACTTGTGTCAGGTATTTTATCCCAGCAACAAGAAAATAACCAAGACAGTAAGCCTAGAGCTCAGATGTCTTGGCCTTAAGACTCTGGTTGTTTTCTGTGGAGCCTCCTTCCTCATACTTGAGCCAGAACTATAGACAGCAATACAGCCAGAAGGCACTACAAGGCGAAGCCATTCTGAGGCAGGAGATAGACAGTAAGGGAAACTTTCTGGCCTTAGGTTCATGGCAAACAGGATGCCTTGGAGACCACAAGAGAATCCTGCTGTCAACATACTTCCTTGACATCCAGGATGAGCCCAAGGACCATGTGCTCTAACAACTTTAGAGTAACCAAGGGTACCCCCATAGTCAGTATACCATTAGCATTATGACTTTGACCCCCTTGGTGGGCTTTGGCAGCCAGAGTGGTTCTGTGTAGTTTCACTGAAGTTCAACCCACTCCCCCAGTGTGAGGGTTGAGACTCAGAGTTGAATGAAAAGAAACCTAGTTACCACCCAACCACTCCCCAGAAGGAAAACAAAAGGGAAGCCAACCCTGGAACTTGCTGTGGTCACCATCTCTGAGCTTTGCCTACCCTCTGTCTTGTGTGTGTTTGTTTGTTTTTGTTTTTTTGAGACAGGGTTTCACTATGTAGTCCAGGCTGGCCTTGAACTGGCAGTGATTTCCCTGTCTCAGCCTCCCCAGTGCTAAGATTGCAGGCATCACCACCATGCCCAGCCTGCCCTCTAGAGAATGTACTTTCATCACTGGCTGTTGCCATCTCTGGGTGCTGCCCACTGGGAACTCTCCAAAGGGTACTTTAACCTCAAACCTAAAACAGACAAGGCCACTGTGATTCAAGATTGCTCTTGAACTTACTCATCAGCCTGTTCCCACTCTTCCGAGTGTGTTTTCCTTTAATAAATCCTAGACTTTCTCACTGCTGTGTGTCTTGCTCAATTCCTTGTTCAAGAAACCGAGAACTTGGATACTAGGTGAGACAAAGATCACCTGTCCAGTGGCAAAGTCACAGAGGTCCAGGCTCTTGAGAAAGCATCACATGTCTTCACTAAATATGGCATCCACTGGTGGAAACACCTGGTCTTTCTTCTTAGCACAGCTGAAAGGGAGAGATGCCTGTTGTATTGAAAAAAATCCTCATTACTATCATTACTAAAGTTTTAATGCCCTGCTTAGCCTTGAGGACCAGGATTTGTGTGAATTGAGGTCTAAAGGAAAGACCCAGGACCAGTGTTGCACTTCTTATAAAGGGTTCTCTTCTCTCCTTTTTGTTCTGACTAGTTCGTTTCTGAGGTAAAAATAAGATAAAGAATATTTTCCACCATCAAATAAATGTATTTTGAAGCGAAGTCCTTTGAGAAAGCATTGCCTGGAGGTATCCTCACCCTGGCCTGTGGAGACAACACTGGAGTCTTCTATGGGAGGATGGGAAGAGGTTTCTGGAAATAGCATATGATACCAGCCAAAGCCTGGCCTTCCAGGCAGTTCCCTGTGCTCAGCAGTTCGTTCTCTACAAGGGTCTTCCTAGAATACGTTCTCAAAGCCTAGAAGCCAGTGACAAAGACGGGAGGTTCAGGGGAGCTACTGGAAGAAAACCTGCAGTGCCTGCCCTTGCTCTCACCTCTTAATACAGGACTGGTTTGCAGGTATGCTCATTACCAAAGCTGAGCTCATCAGAGCCCCTGCCCTGGGTTTCTTTTTTTTTTTTTTGGTGCTGGGAATCGAACTTATGACTTTGCACTTGCGAGGGAGGCATGATGCCTGGGTTTCCCAGGCCTGCCCTGGGTTTCTATTTGCAGGTTTGAAAACTTTCTTCCATCTGACCACCTCGCTAGGTCTCAAGGACCAGCAACGCTGAAAGATACCCTTGAGCATCTCGGTTTTGAGCTGATACATTCCCTTCCACACACACACGGAAGGATTTTGGTCAACAGAATCAGAACAAGTGTGATATGGAGGCTCACTATCATCCCAGACTTTTGAGTCTCCTGCCCCTGCCCCTTCTGGTTTTCAGGAGACATTTGGGTAGCATTTCCCTGGCCCCACATATGTTGCTGAATAGAGAAGTAGGCAAGGACATCCCATGTGGACTTCTGTGTTGAGGAAACCTCAGGAAGCTGAGGAAGGGTCAGTGGGCAACAGTGAGAACCCAGGGGCTGGTGCCAAGGCCCCAGGAAGGGCTCTGTGTCTCACATGTAGTCTTCGCCTTGTTCACCTATCTGTGCCTTACCTCTGTGGCTTTTCACTCCTCGTTGGCCTTGAAGAGCAGGGTTTATGGGGAGCAGGGAACAAAATGACCAACAAAACTCTTTCAAAGAGAAAATGGGTCCTTCCCTACTTCCAGCACACACCTGAAACCCTGGCAAATTCCAGGGGCTCACACAGCCATGCTTGGTCTGACAGAGCATGGTGCCATCTGGGGCCTGCCTGCAGATGATGGCTTATTGCCTTGTTCCTCCAGGTTCCACTCTCAGGAGCCCCAGACCCCCAGGGAGACATCCACTGAACCTCTATCCTTACCAGGACTTGCACTCACCACCAAGGAGGAGGACACAGGCCCCAGACCAACATAATGAATAGAGGACAACTGCATGTGACAAGCGCTTCGCCCAGAGGGAGGAGCTGGGGAACACCTCCTGGGGGCCACATCATCCAGACAGGGCTGCCTCGAGGGCTTGCAACCTGCACGGTCATTTTTTCATGTCCCATGCTTGACTTAATGCTCTATTTTGAAATTCTTAGTGACTATTAAACAAAGGGCTTAGGATCGCACTTCTGAATGGTGACCCATACAGAGCCCTATACCTAGGACTGAAGATAAGGAGCTAAATATCCAGCAAAAGAGAGAGCCCAGGGCAAGGTGTGGGCAGGGACTGCAAACTAGCTCTGTAGCATGTCTGTACTTGCTGGCGCCTCCATGGCTGCTCCTGAGGACAACAGGGTTAATCATTTACGGGGATTTATGTGGGCTGAGACTGCTGATTGCACAGCACACATTCTCTCAGTGTGTGGTGATATGGGTCATGTTTCAAAATCATTAGTCCTAGATCCTGATTTCTACTCCGTCACCTACCTGGCTTATGTGTTTGTTTGTTTTCAGTACTAGGGATTGAACTAGTTTCTGTGTTGCCCGGGCTGGGCTCAAACCTGAGATCTTCCTGCCTCAGCCTCCCAGAGTACTAGAATTACAGGTATGCACTACCATGCCTGGCTGGCTGCATGGCTTTGATGATTCACTCAACCTCTCTGAGCTTCTGGTCCCACATCTATAAAATGGAAATAACACCTCACCCAGGGTTCCTCTGATGGCCAAAAGGGCTTATGTAGGTGGAAGTGTTTTATAGATCCTGTGCTGTTCCCAGATGAGGGGAACATCAAATGAATAGCTTCTGTGAGTGCGATAGGGCAGCCAACACCGTCTGACCGCCTGATGGCAGAAGGCATCTCAGGAGGAGCTCTTATAGGGAAGGCATCATGCCAGACTGTGTCAGGGGCAAAGGGAGGGTCTCAAGACAAGACTGGAAAAGAGACAGTAAAACAGGTCTACTAGAAAGGACTTGAAGTTTGGGGGAGGAAGGAGAAAAAGGAGGACAGGATGGGATCAGACAGCAGGGCAGTGTAGCTATAAGATGTGTAAGAAGAGGGGTGTCAGGCTATTGGCTTTGAGTCATTTGTGTTGCCATGAAGTAAACTCTCTTCCATCTCTTCATTTTACTCCATCTGGCCAAATATCCTCCATCCTTCAGGAACATTTACCATATAAGCAAAAGCTTTGTGGGTTCTGATGGAAATGAAGGAAAAGGGCAAATTCCGCTCAGATGGAGGCTACCATAGAGATAAAAGAAGAAGCAACCACAGAAATATGCTCTGTGTACAGGCAGGTGTACCCGTGAACATATACACGCTCCCAGAAAGCAGGCGTGGTGGCACACGCCCATAACCTCAGCTACTAGGGAAGCTGGGACACGAAGATTGCAAGTTTGAAGCCAGTCTGGACAACTTAACAAGACTCTATCTCAAAATTTAAAAATTAAAAGGGTTACAGATATAGTAGTTCAGTGTTCCCAGGGTTCAATACTCAGTACCACAAAAAAGAAAAGAAAAACATCCCTAAAAAATCCATGGAAACTTTAGAGGAACACTGGTCCTCTCCAGAACCAAGCATGGAAAGAAGAGGAAGTTTGGATTAATCACATCTAGATATCACTGGGTATGGTCTCCCTTACTGATATCCCATTTATATAAGTGACTTAGTCTGTTTTGTGTTACTAAAACAAAATACCTGAGTCTGGGTACTTCAGAAGTACCCAGAAGACGGTCATTTAGTGTAGAATTTGGGACCCTCTAAGCCCAAGGTTGGCCAGCCCCACCTGTTCAGCCTCTGGTAAGGGTGCCCATGGCTGGGTCACAACACAGAAAAGCAGAAAGGGAACTGGCTCAGTGAAGAAGGAGTCAAGTGTAAGTGGGTGTGTGGTAGGTGACCTTGCTTTATACAAGCTCCTCTCATGAGAGCAGATACACTCCTCAAGACCAGCATTAACCCATGCCAATGTCAATGCCCATGCCTTAATTACCTTCCACTAACCTTATTTTTTAATTGTTATTTTTTGATAGTAATGAGGATCAAACCCAGGGCTTTTGCACTGGATTACACCCCAAGGTCCTTTTATTTTTGTTTTGAGATAGGATTTCACTATGTTGTGAGTTGAGGCTGGCCTTGAACTCACCAGGTATCCCAAGCTGGCCTCCAACTTACAGTGATCCTCCTGCCTCAGCTTCCTGAGTGCCAAGACTACAGGCATGCACCATCACACCTGGCCTCATTTCTGATTTTGTGAGACTAACACCTTAATACTATCACAGTGGGAACCAAGCTTCAGGCATATAAACTGGAGGAACAACCTACCTCCAAATGATTCCAGTAAGCAACAGGAAACATGTTATTCCATACATAGCTGTAATTCTTAAAGACTAAATGCAATGCAAAGGTAGAAATACTAAAGAAAAAACCAAGTAACATCATGATCAACTAAGTCACAAAATAAACACTTGACACTCAAAACCCTAGGAATGAGAAAAAACTGGAGAGGCTTCCAGCTCTGCCAATGCCTAAGCAAGATTTGTTTGGTCACTTTGCCCCCACAAGGCCCTTGCTGTTCCCCACTGGGCTTGTCCACCACACCTGTAACAGGAAAGCTCCTGTACTAAGAGGAAGTCTCTTTCCACCAGGGTTCCAAGGGGAAAACCGAGAGCAGGGTATCCCAGACTTTAAAAATATATGGGCACCTTCTAAAGCACAACGTTGGCTTCAATTATGTTTATAAAGTTCACTAAATATGTTCAAATTAGATATAAACTGATGTTTACGACCTTCATATAAAAGCCAAAAAATGTATAAATTAGGTACAAACAAAATGACAAAACCAATAAAAATCCTATTAACATGGATGGCATCAGATAGATGAGGTTTTGCTGAAGAACAACCAGCAGCTCATGGAGCAGCAAGCACAGCCTGACCGCCCCAGGGCACGTTCCTTTGAGTTCTGCCAGCCTGGCGAGATGACTCTATTTTCACACTGTTTGTCTTTATTTAAACGTCTGCGAAAGCTTCATTTATTCAGCATGCCTTCACTCGGCTCTAACACATCATTTCCCTGTGAAGTCCACCTTTGTTGGTTTTTCTCAGGAGTCTTACTAATCCTGGGGCCACCAGAGAACACACAGTCAGAGCTGTGATTGAGCATAGCTGCCTCTTAAGCGGGGGCCTGGCCGTGTGGCCGGTGTCCTTTCCTTCAGCTCTCACAGGGACTTCGCCACCTTCTTGCAGCTACCAGCTCTCACACAGAGGGTGAGTGCTGTCCTGGGTCTCTTAGAGGGAAGCCAGCTGGGGACCCTGCAGTCTGCATCAGTCTGTGTGCCCTCTCTGTCACATTCTCGACCGGCCTCAGTGCACAACTGCTTCGGGTGACCCAGGGTATGCCTACCTCATTTTGTGCAGATTATCTTGAAATGAAACACATCTTTTTCATGTCATAAAAGGGTTGCAAGCCAGGCATGAAGGCTTCATCTGTAATCCCAGCACTCTGTGAGGCTGAGGCAAAAGGATCGTAAGTTCAACCCCAGACTGCTCAATTTAGCAATGTAGTGAGACCCTGTCTCAAACAATAAATTTGAAAAGCGTTGCAAAGGCTCTAGGTTCAATCCACAGTACTGCAGGAGACAGACACAGACACAGACACAGACACAGACACAGACACAGACACAGACACAGACACAGACACAGACACAGAGATGCAGACCCATGAGATTCACCCATCACACTTCCTGAGGGTCAGGGCTGCAGCCTGAGGCGTCTGACCCAGGTAACTCAAGCCTGAGAAAACTGCAGCAAGCCAGCAGCTTGAAACAATAGCTGTCGATGCACAGAGACCTGGGGCCTTGGGGACACCTGGTTTTAAGGGCAGGGGCATCTAGAAGGACAGAGGCAGCTCTGTGTTGGTCCACAGTGACAACAGTACAATGATAGTGCCAGGGCCAGCCACATAGACATCTGCCATGGCCATGGTGACCACATGTCTGAAGACACCAGCCCCTGGAGAAGAGTGAAGGCGGGGGTACAAAGTCAGTCCAAGCTGCCTGGAGGCAGGGTCATCTCCGTGTCAGGCGGGAGCCCGTGAGAGCTGGGAGCTGGAAGCTTTGCTGAGGGTAAAACACAAGACATGACCCTCTGCTCCCCTCTTCCTGACCATGGAATCTGGAGCACTACGGCCCCTGGGATCCAGTAGAAGAACGCCGCCCACATCAGGGTAGGGAGGCAAGGTTGGAAGACACACCTCCAATCTGGGGAGAGAAACGAGCTCTGGGTTGTTGTCATGAGAGAAGAGGTGACCAATGAATTGCTGAGAACACGCACTAGAAAGGAAAGGAAAACTAAATGGTAGGGAGGAAAGAAAGAAGATGGGAGGGAAGAAAGTGCTGAGATCAAAGCAGTCAGAAACCCACATTTAGGGCTTCAGTGTAGCTCAGGAGTAGAACACTTACCTAGCATGTGTGAGGTCCTAGGCTCAAGCCTCAGTGGAAGCAAGGAAGGAAAGAAGGAAGGAAGGAAGGGAGGGATGGAAGGAGGAGCAAAGCTACACTTTCAACTCCTTTTTCTCAATATCTTGCTGCAATGGCCTAACCATTGTCCATTTGTGTGGACACTTGTTTTTCATTTCTCTCTTCTTGAGGGTTTTTGCATCTAAGATCATGGATAAATTAGAACTTTGTTGTTTCTTTTTATTTTGGCTTTGGAATCAAGACTTCATGAAATGGAGTGTGGGGGGGGTGTCTCCTCATGTTTAGTCTCAGGAAAAGTGTGTGTGTGAGGTTAGAATAATCAGATCCTCAAATGTCTATAAGAACCGGCGAGTGCATTTTGAATCCATTAAAAACTGGTAGTTTTGAAATACTAACTCAAAGTCTTCAATTGTTATAGATGTGTTTGGTTTTCTTTTTCTTTATAAGTGAGTTCTATGAATATTCTTTTTACTCTTGACTATTATGTGGAAGTCATCAAGTTTCTTGGCAAAAAGTTGTTTACAGTATTTTCTTATTAGTCTCTTAATAACTGGTGTTTTGTTTTGTTTTGATTTGGTTTTGCTGGGGATGGAGCCTTGGTGTGAGACCCTCAGTTTGATCCCCCAGCACTACAAAAAAAAATTAAAATTAAAAGGGAACAGGGGCATAATGTCAGGGTATAGATTAGCATCTGGAAGACAGAAGGTGTTTGTCCTGCCATCAGACTTCCAGTTCTGGTCATGAGGTTTCTGAGAGGACCAGTTAGTGATAAATTTAGAAACCTTCTTATGGGCATCACAGTTTAGGGAAAAGTTGGGACCTGTGGAAAACATAGCATGACAAAACTACATATGAGAATATGTAGCCATCATATATAAAGGGTGTCCCCTTACTCCCTGATAAGGTTTTGTTGGACAAAAATCAGAAATCTGGTCAAACTCCGCAAGGGATCCAAAAACTCATTCAGAACAAATGGAGTTTTAATTAATTTTAATTTAGAATCAATTTGGACTGGTCATTGCCCCCCATTCCCGACCAGAGAATGTGGCACTTAACTGCCTTTGTTCTCACTTTATATACATTTTTGGTTTCCATGGTAATAGATTGGAATGTCTAGGCCTGGCCATAGTCGGTTGCCTTGCACCATGTGACCAGGTCAGGCTCCGGCCACAATGATATACATACTTTAACAACTCAGGCAAGGAGAAGAATTCCAGGACAAAGTCAGAACTGCAAAGTTAACTCTTTACAACCCCTCCAGGATGTTTCTCAAGACACATTTTGAGGCTTGTCTATCTTAAAATGTGCTAAAAGTCACTGCCCATTACAGTTTGAGTATGTCTCCCAAAGATTTCTGTGCTAGAAACTTGGCTTCCTGTGTGGGGTAGAAGTGGTAGAGTCTTTAAGAGTTGGAGCCTTGTGGAAAATGGTTATGCCTTCAGGGATGGTGAATTTGGAAAAGATGAATGTAGTTCTCATAAGACCCTGATTAGTTCTCTTAAGAGTGGATCATTACAGAGCAAGTCTCCAACACTGTGAGATAAATAAACCTCTTTACAAAATATCTTGCCTCAGGTGTCTTATTACAGTAACAGAGAATAGACTAAGATGACAAACTGCAGCAAATTTCACAAAGGCACTTTTGGCTCAGTCAACATAACAGATTGCATACTGGAAGTGACCACCCCACCAGGGAAGGGTTCAAACAGAAAGATGAAAGGGAATTCCTGCAGTGGGCAAGAAACTGCAGTGGAGAACCCCAAAGATACTCACATTGCAGCATTTGCAACCTGATAAAATAGTCCTGTGATGGAAATGACAGTACAATGTTTGCCTACAAGGTGTTTCTATTATTATTATTATTATTATTCAAGTTAAATTCATAGTTTTAGGTTCTCTTGAAAAGCAGAACAGAGCCAAGTAGGGGGCCTCCTGCATAAAGGTCTTCCATTTGTTCCTAAGCTCACACAGCCTCCACCACTCCCTATTGACACCACCATCTGACATTTAGCACTCTCCCTGCACTGTGGTGTTTTCCCCTCATACCCAGCCCACTTCACTCATGTATATTACCACCACCACCCGCCTTCTCTCTGTAGGCATTTGAGTGGGTGACTTCTGCTATATTCCATGGTTCTGAATCTTCATGTGGAGCAGTGATACACAGCTATGCTCCCTCGGTTCTCCCTCTCTCCCTGCACCCCTGTCATTTTGAGATCTGCAGCTCATATGAACAGCGTGGGTCACCAAAAGGCCATCTCTCTGTACGCCGACCTGGGAATAGGCTCCCAGAAACCCAACAGAGGAGAAAGGCAATTTCTGGGATTTATGGCAACTGCGAGCATGGAGCTACATCGCCGCTCCAGGACAGTAGTCACTGTGCTTTTTTAAAGGGAACTTATTCCTCAGTGAAGGAACATTACTATCTTGTTGACTCCTATTAGGAAAGTTCAGAGTCTTCTGTTACTTTAATGAAGATGGCAACATACAGAAAAACTACCTAGTTGGCTAGCCAGGGAAAAAAAGTAAGAGTGTTTGGAGAATGACCTAGGGAAGAGTGAATATTAGAAATTTCCTAGGAATTCAAAGATCCAGTGATTCCTAGAATGCATGGTAGTAATAGTAGCTAACAGTTCAATACCTTCTAGGGGAAGTCTTGGTGCTAAGCACTTGAAATGTTTTATCTTACATAATCACCTAATAACACTACAGGATAGATATTATAATTGCCCTCATTAACACAGACAAAGAAAATTAGGCTCAGAGAGGTTAACTTATTTGTTGTCTTAGTTACTTTTCTCTCATTGCTGAGACAAAATACCTGACACCCAAAATTAAGGAAGGAAAGGTTTATTTAGCTCGCTCTTTGTGAAGGTTTCAGTCCACACTTGGCTGGCTCCAAGGCAGAGTGGCACACAGCACAGGGCAACATTTCATGGCAGCGGAAGACAGCAAAAGCAACAAGAGCAAAAGGGAGGAACGGTAAGCAAGTTTCTTTTTCCTCCCTTACACTGTATGCAAACTATCTGCCCCAGGGGCAGGTGCAGCTTTCACACCTATAACCCCAGCATTGGACTATGGATCAATCAAAAATCTAGAATAGAAGCCTGCCCCATGACTGCATGAGGATTTGGGGAGACATGCAGGCACAAATCATAACGCTTGTCCAAAACTAACCGGCCAGTGGGCAATGAAGTCAAAATTTACACCCAAACACCCTACCTCCAGAGCCACTAGAAAGGTTATGGGATATTGCCAGGTTTTGATAGCTAGCTTCTCGTGGTAACTTCCTTGCTCCACCCAGTAAATGATGTTACTACATTTCTTGCCAAGTGTACCAAGTCCAGTTTTTATTCCTCAGGCTTATACATTTGTGAAAATTAAGCTAAAACTGCTCTCCATGTTTCCTCATTCTTTAAAATACAAAATAAGTTTAAAAGGACATTTCCTTGGAACTAAATTTTTTTTTTGTAGAACCTGTAATACAGGAAAATAAAACTCCAAACCTGAACGATATCAGATGAGTTCGTCCTCTCTAAAACCAAAGAATGAATTTTAGGAACAATGGAGGTTAAGAGCAGAATATATTTATTGAGAGAGAGAAAGCTTCTGTCCAAGAGAGGGACAGAAGGGGGGCCCAAGTGGGTTACCCCCACCGACTGTCTTTTCTAGGGACTTTTATAAAGAAAAATCATGAGGTGAGGCAGGTGCAACGTAGGGGAAATGGACAAAACAATGGTCAGCCAATAAGACTACAGGTATAATTGTCCAGGTAAGACTGAGTGGCCTGGGATCAAATGGGAAAGCAAGACAGTAGCAAGCGGGCATGAATACAGATCAGGGGCTTTTCTTGTGGGGGTTGGACTAGTGACTCTTCCTGGCTTTTGGAAGGTGGTTGTTACTTATTTACAATAGCAATCCTTGATGTTTACACCTAGGGAGGTATGTGTGTGTATTTGTTTAGCTCCCTTTGTCCTAAGGTCTGCCCCACAGGTCTGTTGGCTCCTTCAGGTCTGTTGGCTCCTTTGAGAGCCCAGCCCCATCTGACTGCCTGTAGTATTTCTATCTAACTCAGCTGCCTATAACACCTGTTCCATATTCAGATTTTGAATTAGGGTATAATATAGAAGGATGTGCTATGTAATCCTACATCTGATCATTTCTTTCAAGATTCCAACCAAGCACTACACTTGGTATGTGGATCTGAATTTCCATTATGTTCAGTCAAGCAAGATTTGGCTGATGAAGTAGTTGTTACAAGGATGCTTTGAGGGCCAGCTGTGGTGGCGCACACCTGTAATCCCAGCTACGTGGAAGGCTGAGGCAAAAGGACTGCTGCAAGCTCAAGGCCAGTCTGGGCTCCACAGTGAGTTCAAAGCCAGACTAAACTACACAGTGAGACCTTGCCTCAAAATAAATTTTTTTTTAATTTTAAAAAGGGCTGGAAGCCAGGCGTGGTGGTGCAGGCCTGTAATCCCAGCACTCGAGAGGCTGAGGCAGGAGGATCATTGCGAGTTCGAGACCAGCCTGGGATACAAAGTGAGCTCAAGGCCAGCCTGAACTGCATAGCGAGACCCTGTCTCAAAAAGACAAAAAAAAAAAAAAAGGCCTGGAATTGTAGCTCAGTGTAAAGGCCTTGGTTTCAACCCCTAGTACCAAAAAACAAATAAGAATTCTGCCAGGTAGCTCAATGAGCGCTTTTTAGCCTCTGAGGTCATTTTAAGTGGTATATCCACATAATTAAAAATTATTTCTCTGTGCTCCAGCTTCCACTAATCACTATTTGTCTAATCCAATATTTACAGAAAACACCAGTGAGAACTTCTACTTGCAAATAACTTGCAGGTTTAATGAACCTAATTCTCTTAAGACACCTGTATTTGAAAATCATGTGTCTAACATGAATTCTTAGAACTTATTATCAACAGAAAATATTACTCAAAATAAGATATATTAGAAAACTTTGCTAACTAGAAAACCCAAAATATTAAAACATATTTTTTAAAAATCCTGTGTAATCATATTTGTGTAAGTACTCTTTTGTTAATAAAGAAATAAAATTATCTCACTATAAGAAAAGAAAAAATATCTTGGAAGATATCTTCAAGGGATGGGGATATAGCTCAGCAGCACAGTGTCTGCATGGCAAGTGCAAGGTCCTGAGTCCCAGTAAAAAAAAGAAACAGCAAGATATCTTCAAATAATTTGAAATACAATACTTTATTAGTGCATGTAATAAACTCTTACACTGAACATGAATGATTTTGTTGGTAGAAAATCAGTCATACAGGCCTTCACTAAATAAGTGGGTGTTCCAAATCTTAAAATAAATTTAATTTATTTAAGGGTATCAAATTAGTATTTCAGATATGCTGGGGGCCAGGGATATTGCTTGGTGACACCTTTAAATCCTTAACAAAAGGTGAACATACCAAGTATACTGGAAAGCAACACCCGTAAAGGCCACAAGATGTCGCTCTCTGACAACTTCTTCCTTAGCGCTAATACGGAGGAAGAGGGTGGGGCGAGGCGTTGACTACGTGCAGGGTGTCCACTCAGATATAGAGCAACTGATGCATATAGATTAACAGGGATTCCCTTCTAACATCCCTAAATTTAATGCATTAATCCTTCCTTCATTTTCTTTTGCCCCTCAGCAACCCTGGTAGTACCAGTATAGATATGGGACATCAAACGAAATAATTTTCATTATTACCTTTCGATCTTCACGTTCAGTGGGGAAATTATAGCCCAGAAAAGTTGTCATCAGCAAATGAAATCCAGTGACCAAATTGTTTGAAGCCCAACACCCCAGTGGTCACTTCACCATCCTGGCCCTCCTCCACTGCTCATTGTGGAAGTGGCTGAGGGCAGGATTTGACTGTTTTTGCTTTTTGGAAATTAATTTAAAATATTTTATACTAAACTGTCTGAGTTCTTACTTTAGCTTATTAAACAAGACTTCTGAGAAATTTTGTGGGTGCTAAGTTACTTTGAACCTCTTCTGGGATGGGCTCCCAAAGAAGACTCCTCTGAGGCTAAGGTACTTGGTCAGGCTGCAGTCACAAAGTACAGATGGTGTGGCTGAACAAAAATGGATTCTTTCACAGTTCTGGGAGCTGGAAGTTCAAGACGAAGGTGTCCGTACCCAAACGGGTCACTCAGCATCCTCTGGAAAAACACAAGCATATCCTCTACCCCAGGTAGATAGCGGACTGGGTACCTTCCATTGCCCAGTATGGAGATCTCTCCAAAGGACCCTTCCTAACCTTTTTTCTTATACCTGATGGAATTGTCTTTCTACTGCTGTACCCATCTTTTCTTGAACTTAAAAAGGTACTAGCATATATAGCCATATGAAGTCTATTATGAGGTGTGACTTTTGTAGGGAAAGATTCCCTCTTTTGTTTTTCTAGTTGAATTTTGATCGTACAGTAAGCACGTTCAACAATTCCTTGACCTTGAGAGTTATAAGGAATCCCTGTGATAAGGGAAATACAAAAAGTTTTACAAAACCTTTGGAAAGCTGCACTTGTAAATGCTGGGCCACTGTCAGTTTTAAGTGTTTGTGGGCAGCCAAGGGCACTAAAGTCATCCAAACAGTGAGCAATGACATGTTTAGCTGCTTCACCAGTGCAAGCAGAAGCAAAAATAAACCCTGAGGAAGTGTCCATTGAAACGTAGACCCAACATAAAGAATCAAATTCAGGAATGTGAGTGACATCCCTCTGCCAAACCCGAATGGGGTGTAATCCTTGGGGATTGACTCCCATGGAAGGTGAAGGAAGATGTATTATACATGAAGGGCATTGTTTAACAATTTCTCGGGCCTGTTCCCGGGTCAAATGGAACTGTTTGCATAAGGCAGAAGCATTTTGATGAAAGATGGCAGGAGAAGCAGAAGCCTGCTGAATGGCTTCTGAGGGAGTGACAGTGACAGCACCCAGCAATGTGTCAATAGCAGCGTTCCCCATGCTGGGCGCCAACTGTGGGAGTCGGTGGTCTCTCCGTGGTCCCCGGGAGAAAACGGCGAGAGGATTAGAAAATAAGACAAGAGACAATAACCAGGATCAGGTGGAGTTACCTCTTGCCTGATGAGCATGAAGACCGACTCCAAACAGTAGGCGCGTTTATTTTATACACTCGCAAAGTAGTATCATGAGCGATAATGTCGCCTAGCAACTAAGTAAGAGTAAGAGTAAGAGTAAGAGTAAGAGTAAGAGTAAGAGTAAGAGTAAGAGTAAGAGTAAGAGTAAGACTGAGACTGAGACTGAGACTGAGACTGAGACTAAGACTAAGACTAAGACTAAGACTATTATTGTCCAAGCAGGATACTTGAGGTAGCTTGACCACCTGAGGCACTCTGGATCTCTCCCACTCTCAGACACATGACCAGCAACCAAACTCCAGTGGCTCCCAACACACAACAGGTAGGAAAATTGAGGAGCCTGCATCATCCCTTGAAAAGCTTTACCATGAACATGATAGCGCTCTGGTCTGTGTCCTAATCCTACCAGACCAGAAACTGGAATGGTACGTACTTCTCTAAGCTCCTTATTCCATCTGCTTTTGGTATGTAACTCCTGGATTGGTTTGGTTGGGCTGTGCGCATGTATGTGTGCATGTGTGTGTGTGTGTGTGTGTGTGTGTGTGGGCAGTGTTTATTTGTTTGGTTTGGTTCGGTTTGGTTTATTTTTAGTGCTGGGGGTGGAACTGAGTCTTTTCACATGCTAAGCAATTGCCCTACCACTGAACTACACCTAGATTTACATTCAAAGGAGTAACTGAAATATGGCAACAGATGTGTGCTAACAAGTATATTTTCAGTCTTAAACAATGAATTTTTTGTCTTGTTTTTGAGGCAAGTTCTCACTATGTAGTCCAGGCTGGCCTTGAACTCAGCACAATCCTCCTCTCTCAGACTCTCAGATCCTAGGATTGCAGGTATGCATCACCACAGGGCATAAACAATTTTTTAACCGTGTAAAATAAGAAGAGCAGGAAGAAATTGAAAATTATCCTTCAATCTGCCATCTGGAAAACTGTAAACATTCTGCAATTCTGCATTATCAGCATAATCTTATTTTTATATACAATATATACAGTCTTTTAGCAACTAGTGTTTGTTCTCTGATTTTTTTTTTAATATTGAAAATTGAACACAGGGAATCCTGAGCTACATCCTTAGCTCTTTTCATTTCTTTTTCTTTCTTTTTTCTTTTTTTCTTTCTTTTTTGAGGCATTCTAAGTTACCCAGGCTGAGCTCCAATTTGCAATCCTCCCGCCTCAGCCTCCCAAAGATCTCAGATTATGGGACTGGTTTAAAAATATTTTTGTGGCTTGTTCTCTTAACCCAGATTACTCAATACTGTTATGCAAAAAGTGCTTACTTACTTACTTAACCAACTTCTGATTTTTGACCTTTATACTGACACTTAAACTGCTTCCAAATTTTCACAATAAATAATGTTATAAAGAACACACTTGTAACCATATATGTCATTTTTTCTCACAACAACAACAAAAAACTTACAGTGGTACTGCTAACTCATACAAATTCCTAGAGTTTTTAACTTCTATTACCAAGTTACTCTATATGTTTCCTGTACCAAATACCACTTTTCTTGGCAAAGAAATGGCTATTTCCCTATACTCAAAGGACAAAAAAATTACTGTCCAAAAACAAATAAAACGACCAGTATAAGAGGTAAAAATTACCACTGAGGTTCAAAGGTGTTTGTTTTTCTTTTTGCACTTTTATTGGCCATTTAATTCCAGCCCATTGTGAATAAAGTATCGCTTTGCCCTTGATTTCCACTGACAGACAGACTGGGGGATCAAACCCATGGTCCCACATACCCCAGGCAAGTTCTCTCCCACTGAGTTTCACCCCGTCCTCTGCTTCTTTTTCTCACGCCCTTGTCTGTGCTGTTTATAAGTATCACTTCTGTGTCCCATTTGATGGCAATGTATTTTAAATACTTTTCTCAGTTCACTTCGGTATTTTTGTGCTGCTTGCATTTTCCCTGCATGCATGTTTGCAGTGCTCAAGTGACTGGTCTAGCAACCTTTAGTTTCCTCTTCAGTGCTTTGCTGTCATGCTTATGATGGATTTCCCATCAGCTGAAGAATGGATAAAAAAAGATGTGGTGTTTGTACAATGGAGTACTACAGCTACAAAGAAAGATCCACTAGAGGCTTTTGTAGGTAAATGGATACAACTAGAGACCATAATCATTAGAGAAATAAATCAGACCCACATGTGTAAACACCATATTGTCTCCCTAGTATAAGAAACTGAAAGAATGAATAAGATCCAAAAGGTACAATAGATATTGTGAAAGGGACAGAAACTGCTCAAAAGGAAAGAAAAACTGGGATGGGGGAAAGGAGAAAAGAAGGAGGAAAAACACTTTTAAAATATACACAGAGAGAGAAGATAGCTAAGACAATTGTACTACTAACTTGTGCTAGTTCATTGAAAGGAACAGTCAGTGCTTGTACTGTCTGATCAGTTCTGCATACCTCTATCTGGTAACCTCAGCAACTACTTCAAAGATAACACTATGCAATATAATAACCATTGTTTATATCCTATCATCGTGTTTTGAAATTCTGTATTGTTTTCATTGGTTTTTCCCTTTAAAATGAAAAAGGAAAAAATGGAAAGCTACCCCTTGTTCCTGGAAAGGCAGAACCAATGTAGTCAAAACGTCCCTACTTCCAAAACTGTTATAGAGATTTAATACCATCTCAACTTTCTTTTTTATTGCTACTTTATTTTTGTGTGTTTATTTGTTTTGTTTTGGGAATCAAACTCAGGACCTTGAGTTTGCCAGGCAAGCACTTGGGCCACTGAGGTATATCCCCAGCTATTCTTAATGCCATCTCATTCTAAATACTAATAAGAACAGGAGAAAATTCTGGCTCCTAAAATTCATATGGAACCAAATGAGACCTAGCATAGCAAAAGCAATTCTGGGCAATAAGGGTGAGGCAGGGGGAATTACTACCCCAGATTTCAAGTAATACTACAAAGCTATAATGATAAAAAATATCATAGTATTGACAAAAACACAGACTGGTGTATCAGTGGAACACAACAGAAGATACAGAGCAACTCCAGGCACATTCAGCTGTTATTTTTGACAAAGGAGTAAGTCCCTGCGCTGCAGGAAAGACAGCCTCTTTATAACATACGGTGCTAGGAGCCTAGCTATCCACATGCCAAAGATTGAACTTCAACTCATGTCTCTCATTATGCGCTAAACTAAATTTAAAATAAAGTCAAGGTCTAAACATTAGAACAGAAACAATCTGCTGGAAGACAAAATAGGTAAAATTCTTGAAGACATAGGTGTAGGCAAAGACTTTCTGAACAAAACCCTGGTTGCACAAGAAATAATAGCAAGAATCAACAAATGGGATCACATCAAATTAAAAAGCTGTGCACAGCAAAAGAAACCACTGACAGAGTGAAGAAACAACCTACAGAATGGAAAAAATATTTGCCAGCTGCTCATGACAAAGGACTAATGTCTAGAATGTATTTTAAAAACTCAAAAAATTAAATCCCCCTAAATTAAAGACCCAGTTAAAAATGGGCATCTGAAATGAACAGATACTTCTTAAATGAAGAAATAACAAACAACCACTAAATACATGAAAAAATGTTCAACATCACTGGTCATTCGAGAAATACAAGTTAAAGCAACACTGATTTTTTCTTACTTCAGAAAGAATGGCTACCTTCAAGAAGTCAACCAATAACAAGTGCTGGTGAGGCTGTGGGGAGAAAGGAACCCTTCTCCATTGCTGGCGGGACTGTAAACTGACACAAACGTTATGGAAATCAGTATGGAGATTCCTCAGAACGCTAAAGGTAGAAATTCCATTTGACCCAGCTATTCCCCTTCTAGGTGTCTTTCCAAAAGAGTTAAAGACATCATACCACAATGAGGTATGCATACCCATGTTTATAGCAGCACAATTCATAATAACTAAATCTTGGAAACACCATATCAACAGGCGAATGGATAAACAGTATATTTATACACAATACAATACTACTCCCATAAATGTAACCATTTTTAAGTGCACAATTCTGTGGCAATAAGTATATTCATAATGCTGTGCAACCACCACTATCCATTTCTAGAACTTTTTCATAATTCCAGACAGAAAGTCTATATCCTTAGAATGGACAAAGAAAATGTAAAAAAGAGAGAGAATTATTCAGTTTTAGAAAAGAAGAACCTGACATGGCGCAGTTGGAGGGAGACGAGATAGAGAGGGAGAAGGTTGCCGCTCCAAGCACACCCCTGGCCCACGCCCTCGTTTCGGCATTCGTAGCTTCAGCTTCGGAGACCCATTGCCCAGCTGCAAGGGGTGGGGAACGGTAATGCTGGAGCCACATGGCCTGGACCCGCCCCCACCCATAGCGCGACGACAGGGTGGATCTGGGCGGTCCGCTGTGAGCATACGTGCTTTCCCACCTCCAACCATGGCAGTTTGTATACACCCCTGTATGTTATAGTATAGTCTGAGGCAGCTATATCTCCTCCCAAGGTGAGAGTCCAAGGATATAGATAAACCCAGGAGTACAGTTATTATCACAGGGAAGATAACTGATTGAGTGGTAGGGCAACGGAGATGAGGGAGGAGAAAAAATGAACTGATCAAAAGGGCCATCATCTGTGTAAC